>JAHHZJ010002594.1:0-38937 GCA_021437245.1 Aegilops speltoides
CCCGGTCGGCGAAATCGGCCGGTGCTTGCAACAGATGGCGGTGCGGGGCTGGTAGTAGATGGTGTAGGGGAGCCAAATCTATGGCCCATTTGGCTACTCGGCGAAGCATCTCGGCTCCCGATGATCTCGGCAGCGTGATTTGTGCAAACCATCGTAATTGGATGCTCTTGAAAGTAAGGCTTGACTTCTTGGCGGCAAAATGCACCGTAGCATCTTACGGTAGTGGGGTGAGATTACTGCGGGTCGGCGGTACCCACTTAGGTAATACGGTCTGCAGACGGGGGCGCCTTACCTTCCTCTTTGCGTTCGACTACAATGACTCTGCTTGACTACTTTCGGCTGGTGGCGGCGATGTAGATGAGCATGGGCTCTTTGGGTCGGGCCGCCAACCACAGGGGGAGTAGTCAACATCTTCTTCAGTGGAGAAATGCTTCATCCGCCTTGTGGTTCCACTCAAAAGGTGGTCTTCTTCATCAATTGATACAGAGAGCTTTCTGCTTGACCGACTAATGAATCAGGTGATGGGCCTAAGCAGCGGTGAACTTCGCACATCTAACGGTCTGCTGGGTACCTCCATCCTCTTGATGGCCTTGATCTTCAGGGTTGCACTTTCTGTGCAGCGTTCGAGACCGGGAAGCCAAGGTTGGCGGTGGTACTCAGCCTGCGTCTCGAGGGTTGAGCTTGATCTGCGGAATCGGCGTAGGTTTTCAAAGGTTTCTTTGAGATCTTCCGGCAGCGTCCACGCTTCTCGTCTTCACCACTACATCATCCGTAGACATGGGCATTTCTGCGAGTTGCTTGAGGAGCATACGCATGCAACAGAAGGTGGCGCCGGCATTCCTCAAGCTGAGCGTCATGGTCGGTGTGAAAGGCTCGACGGCATGATGGCGGTCTTGATCATCTACGAGTTCAGCAGTCTAATGATATCTGAATATGCATCTAAGAAACTCAACAGCTCGCATCCGGCTGTGGAGTCTATCACCTGATCGATTCTTGGCAAAGCAAAGGGGTCCTTCGGGCAGGCTTTGTTGAGGCTTGTGTAATCGATGCACATCCGCCATTGCTTGTTTTTCTTCAGTACCAAGACCGGGTTTGCCAACCACTCTGGAAAAAATACCTCCATAATGAAGCCGGCCGCCAAGAGCCGGGCTATCTCTTCTACAACAACTCTTCTCTTCTCTTCTGACAGGCGGCACAAGGGCTGTCGGCGAGGCTTCACATTAGGTCGGACATGTAACTTGTGCTCGGCAAATTCCGTCGGTACACCTGGCATGTCCTTAGGGGACCATGCAAAGATGTCTCGATTCTCACGGAGGAAATCGACGAGCTCGCCTTCCTATTTACTGTCAAGGTTTGTACCCATGACAGCGTACCTCTCTGGGTGCTCACGGGTCCAAGGGTATCTTCTTGGTCTCTTTGGCGGCTTGAGCAGACCCTCGACCGGACTACTTGGGGTCGGCGGCATCTCTGGCTGCTTTCCGGCCATCGCCCACGACCCGATCGAGGCAGCTTCTCATTTGCGATCACCGGGGACTCAACCAGCCCGGCTGCTCTCGGCCAGCGCCAGCGAATGACTTCTTATGTCGCCGGTGACGGTCGAATCCTTGGAACTCGGCATCTTCATCTTGAGGTAAGTAGCGATGGGGAACCGCCATGAACTTGGCGGTCTGGTCGGCCAAATGCGCGTAATGCGGGCTTCGAGGTCCACCACTTCAAACCAGGCGCTCTCGTGGAAATGATCTTTGTCTCGAAGAGAACATCTATTAGGATCTTGCCGATTGGTGAGCAGGAAAGGCCAGTGCGATGCCGTGGAACCTGGTCCGGCTGCTCTGCGGCTGTCTTTATGATTCTAACTTCTCCATAGTGTCCTTATGCACGGGATGTTAATACTCTGCCTCCGTCTATCGGTACTCTCAAAAGCGGGCGGCCCGCCCTATCGGTGTGGAAGGTGGCACCTAGGACCAAGGCATGGGAGCCGGATTGGCATCACCTCTGGGTGATCACTCTGCTCAAGCGGCAGCAGGCTTCTCGGACCAATGCATGAACTCTGGTATTTGATGCCACAGGCGTTCACTTCTTCTTTTCTGCAGGCGTCTCTTGCCTCGATCATCAGCCCTGTGGTAGACACCACATAGGCTCCATGCTCTTACAGGTACTTTCGTCTTGTCTTTGCGCCCTGGCCGTGCTGATGGATTCTTGCTTGGCAGCCAGTGGGCGGCGGCCCAATGACGGCGGAGGAAGAGGCGTCTCCTGGCGATCTGGTAAGCCGGTGGCACTTTTGGGTGGTATGGTTTGGCGGCCGGCGGCTTGCTGTGGAACTGCGGGGACCATCGAGTGCTGCTTTCGTAAGAAGGCGGCAACCAGATTGGTTGCCGCCTTCTGTCGCTTGGAGGCTGTCCCTCCGGCTCTTGATCTTCATTGTTGCAACTGGCTTTGTTGTTGGAAGTCAGCTATTGAGCCTTCGTTTGTTGTTGCTTTGTTGTTGTTGCCGACTCTGTCTCCAGTGGAGTTACAGGAGCTGAGGGCTACTTTGCCAGCCGCGTTAACGAATTTCCGTCTTCATGGAGAGTCGGCGGTGGCGTGCTTATGCTATGACCAGCGGTTCGTCGAGGTTTCCGCTCGTCTTGAAGAGCTTGTGCTTGAGGAGGTGCCTTCTTGGCACGGTGAAAATACTCGATACTTTGCACCTCGTGCGCCCTCGCGGGAGTTCTGAAGCTTCGCCCACAGTAGCGTGAGGTAGTCGTGTGTTGACTCGTCGGGGCCTTGCGCGCTGAGGAAGGCTGGCGCGGCTTAGGGGAGTCGCTTATGCGTGCTTGTGAAGTTGCGGATGAAGGCCTCGGTGAAATCGGCCCAGCTGTTGATCTTTGCGGGGCTTGAGAACCGTTCAACCATGTCCGGGCCGTACCACGGAGCATGAGTGGAACATATTTCATAGCCTTCGCTTGTTGCCGTTCGCTATATTGATAGCCATGGGTAATCAACTAGCGATCTTCCGGCTTCTGGCGTCGGTGTACTTAGGTGTGTCTCGAGGCGTGAACCCTTTTGGAAAAGGCTCGTCTCGGATCACGGGGTCCAAAGCAAAGCGGACCCAGCTCATCTTCTTCTTCGGCACCGAGGGATCGGTAGAGTCGGTCGATCCGGTGGCGGCGTCGTTTTCTCCGACTCCCTCGGCGGCCAAAGGCGGCCACAAAGTCGGATGCTCAACGGCGGCGAAACTTCGCCGTTCTCTTCTGGCGGGGAGGCGGGTAGTCATCCTGCCGCTCTCTGCTCTCGGTTGGCCGTCTTGGTCACGCTCGATGGTGATCTTGATCCATTGCGACTAACGGCCCGGCTCTTTGTCTTTTCTTCCGCGGACTCCACCAGTCGGCGTCCAAGACATCGCGCCTTGATCTCGGCTGGGAGGCAAGTCGTCGTTTGGCTGCTATGGCGCCTCAGTGCGGCCGCCGGCCGCGTTCTGCGCAGCAACTGCGTTGAGGAGTTGCTGGACTCGCTCTGTCATCATGCGGTGCTTTTCGCCTTCGAAGTTCTTATTTCGTCGATCGCCGCTTAGGCGCGGATATTTCTGTAGGGTTGGCGTGCAGGCGATTGGCCCCGAACGTCGGCGATGGTCGCGCCGCATTGCTGGGCTGCGCCTAAGCGGCTAGGCCCAGTCGAGCCGCGAGCATGCCCGCTTACGATCCATTTCGCTGGTAGGCCGACAAGCGCCTCATGCTCGCCAGCTTCTTGGCGCCTTGATGATAATCTGGCGGCGTGTCTCAGCGTCTCGGCATCTGCGTCCTCTGGAATAAACGCAGTCGGGCCTTATGAAACGCGTCGGCGGAGTCTGAGCTCCCTCACGGGCGCTCGCCGTGGTTGATAGCGAGCACCTCCGTGGCGGCTCTTCGCCGCTCTCCTCGTGAGAAGCGGCTCGTCGTGAACCACCACGTTGGTGGGGAAAGTGTCAGCGACACGGCGTTGGAGTCGACCGGCGCCGGGTCGGTGGAGCCTCGGACTCAAGTCCACGGCAGGCTTGCGGTGACATGGAGTTAGTCGAGGAGGCCGAGAAGGCTCTTAGGGGCCACCCGTACTGCGTCAGACGCAGGATCGTCGGAGGCGAACCTCGCCCGACAAGTTTAGCGAGCAGCTCACTTGCCAGGCGGCCTCGGCGCCCGCGCATCTTGTCGATGCAAACTCCGTCTAGCGAGCTTTGGCTTGCGCTTCGCCCGAGGAGGAAGAGGTTCCCGTCGAGAATAGATCTCGGACGGCGGTGCACGAGCCCCAGAGGCGCCAAATGTCGGAGGTTGGGTGTGACATATGCCAAGGATGGCTTATCATGGTGGGGCCGAGTAGAGCGTCGCTGTGGCTGGAAGCAGGATGAGGCGAAGACATGCCCGTGAATCTTACCCGTTCGGGGCTCTCAGGAGATAACACCCCTCTTTGCTGCTCTGCGCGGTCTCGCATGGTCACTAAGGCAGAGTGAATACAAGCTTGCTCCTAGAGCTGTTTCTGGAGGTAGGAGAGGGCACGGCTAGCTCCCTCCTTCCCTTGTGGTATGCCTAATACTAGTGAATGCCAACCCTTTGCATGGGTTCCACAGGGGGTTTATATAAGCCTACCCCAGGGTTACAATAAGTAAACTAATTTGGGTGCGGGTCCCAGCCGTCGCCTCTCGGCGCCGTCTTCTCCGCTTGACTCACAGGGCCCTTGTTGGTGGGTCCCGCCGATTATCTGAGTGCAGGCGTCGGCCAGCGTCACTTATGGCCAGGTCTTACCAGCTACAAATTCTGTAGCCATGCTTCTAATAGCCTGAGCTTGGTCGAGAGGTTGTTGTGCAGTGCCGCACTTTGGCGAGGCGATCCTGTGGCCATTCCTGTGCTTGTCTGAGTTAATGGCGTGTGGGGCCCGTGGGAGGCAGGCCGACTCTGAGGCCGACTCCCAGCAGGTCCGACTCGTGGTGCTCTCGCCGTCTTGGCACTCGTGGCCAATAGGCCCGCGCGTCTCGGACCCATCTGAGCGAGGCATCGTGGAGTCTGAGGCCCGCCCAAAGTCTTGATGTCGGGGCTGGCATGGCAGTGATGCCAGCAGTGATCTCTCTGGGTGTGGCGCACTATGGCCATGCCTGCCTTTAGTGTCGGGGTGGTTGGAGTCGGGGGCGATTCCCATAATCGGCTTCCTAAAGTCATGCTGGGACTCGGCTTAAATAGGAGTCGCCTCGAGTTCGGCTTATCTTAGGTCGCCTCTGGGACTCGGCTTATCTTAGTCGCCTCACGAGACTCGGCTTATCTTAATGGTGCCGAGGACCTGATCTGCCCGATGTCTTGAAAGGATTACAGGACTCGGGTTAGCCTACCCGTGGCCCATTACTCCGCTACTCGACCGATTGCATCTATGTTATCTGAAATTTGGGATAATGGTGCGTCGGCAGTGTAATGGAGTGATCAGAGAAATAATGTGCAACCTTCTTCATGGTCATGTATATTCCATAGACAAGCTTCCACATTCCGACTGATTTGAGTGAGCAGGCACTTCTGAATCATTCTCATGAATGTTGCTCCGACATTTTTAAGACCAAATGGCATGGTTACATAGCAAAAGCACCCGAATGGGGTGATGAAGGCTGTTTTTATTTCATCGGGACCATACAATCGGGTCTGGTGGTACCCGGAATATGCATCTAAAAAAGACAAACGCTCACACCCTACAGTCGAGTCAACAATCTAATCGATGCGGGGGAGAGGGAAGTGATCTTTCGGGCAGGCCCGATTGATATGCTTGAAATCCATGCACATACGAAGTGAATCATCCTTCTTAGGGACCATGACTACATTGGCAAGCCACTCGGAGTGGTAGATCTCTCAGATGAACTCTGCTGCTAGCAACCGAGCCACTTCTTTGCCAATCACTTTCCTCTTCTGCACGGCGGACCGCTGAAGGTGCTCTTTGACATGTTTTGCCTTGGGGTCGACACGCAAACGGTGCTCAGTCAGTCCTCTAGGTACACCTGGCATGTCATAGGGTTTCCATGCAGAGATGTCCCAGTTCTCACGGAGGAACTGGATGAGCGCTTCTTCCCATTTGCTGTCGAGTGTCGTTGATATATGAGTCGGCGCGGCATTGGGATTTGTCGGGTGAATATGAATCGACTTCGTTTCACCAGATGACTGAAATGAAGAATCCGTGGCAGGCTTCTTGGCTCGGAGCAAATCACTCGGATCTGCATTCTTCTGATACTCTTGAAGTTCAACAGCTGCCATCTACGCATCGGCAATTTTGGAACCTTTCTGGAATCATTCCTTTGCCTTCTGCCAATTGCCAGTAACTGTGATCACACCTTTGGGGCCAGACATCTTCAACTTGAGGTACACATAACATGGTCGAGCCATAAAACGTGTGTAGGCAGGCCTACCTAGAATGGCATGATAAGCACTCTGGAAATCCACGACTTCAAATGTCAACTTTTCCTTACGGTAATGCTTGGAATCACCGAAAACCACGTCAAGAGCGATCTGGCCGAGTGATTCGGCTTGATAACACCATGGAAACTCATATTGCTCTCTCTAAGTTTGGACATCAGAATGCCCATCCACTTCAAGGTTTCAGCATAAAGGATATTCAGACCGCTACCACCGTCCATCAGCACTTTAGTCAGTCGAGTGCCTTCGACCATGGGGTCGACCACCAGTGCTTGCCTCCCGGGGGTGGCTACACGAGCAGGATGGTCAGACTGGTCATATGTGATGGCTGTCTGAGACCATTTCAGGTATGTGGTCGTCGTCACCGGAGCGACCATATTCACTTCTCTATTGGTAACTTTCAACCGACTCTTGCTCTCAACATCAGCAAAAATCATGAGGGTGGAATTGACTTTGGGATAATCGTCATCTTCCTCTTCATCCTCATCTTTGTCTGACTCTTTCTCCTTCTCATTGGGTTGTTTTCTCGGAACTGTTGGATCAGGAGTCGTCATTGCCGAGTGGTATGCTTAAGGTAGATCAGAGTACCTTCTTCATCCTTCTTCGTGTGGATGTGACATGGCAAATCCAACACATCATTCACTGCTTGATCCTTTACCTTCTTAGGGGTCCAGGGCCCTTTAGGTTTTACCTTAAACTTTATTTGAGCCACTACTACAATCTCATCGGATGCCGCCGGCTCAGCCTTACGCTCCTGTTTCGATTGGAATTACCTCCACCGGCCTCTTGGCGGTGGCTTACTCTTCCCGCTCTGGTCGATCCTCTTCTTCTCGTTAGCGTACCGAATAACTATCTCCATCATCGAATCGAGTCATATCTCGGTCCGAGCCGAACTTTAGGACCAACTCTACATGTTGGCGCCTTCCTTGTGGCGCACTTTGCTTGATGCTCGATACATTTTAAGCGGTGTGATGCAAAGTGGTCCACCTCGAATGAAGTCCCTCAAAGTCTCTTTCAAACGCACACAATCTTTGCTTCGATCAATCCTGCTGGTCGCTTGCAAGTGCACTCAAAAGTTCAGACAAACACTCAAGCCAGCTCTTCCCAACTGTATCTCCTGCCTGGAATCAACTAAGTCAACCATGCTCAGCCCGACCCATCCAACATCAGGGGAAGATGTTTCATCGCTACTTCATCGTTTTCGCCTCCAATTTGCACAGCCACTCGGTAATCCTCGAGCCAAGTTTCAGGCTTGGATTCTCTAGTGAACTTACTGACTCCGGTTGCCAACCTGAAGTTGGGAGGAATCACTTGCCATACGATGGCTCTGTTGAAACACTACGGACTGAAACATGCACTCTGCGCCACTTGGGCGATCTCTGCCAGGGTCTTCTCTATGCGCCCTGTTCCAGTCGACTAGGCCTTGAACAAGAATGGATCTCGCATCGAAGCCTAGCGCCCTTGGGTCGACTGGCGCTCTGCGCTCACCACTGTGACGGTGTCTATCATCGTTCTGCCGAGGCACATATGATGCACTCCTCGGAGGAGGCATGGGCACTCGACGACAATTGTTGCGGTCAAGCTGACGATCATACTGTCCACGACCTTCATGCGCATGGGCGATCTGGGGCTGTGGGCCGACTGAACCGTATCCGCTACTACGGATCTGCTGTGAATCCTATTCTGCGACTGAGACACTGCCGTGTTCTGCTCTCCTGCTGCCCAGAGCAAGGCCCGGATCTGCATCAACCCTCTGCCAGCCTCCGATTGGGAAGGTTGGATCGACTCTGCTATTCGAGGCCTTGTTGTGAGGTTCAAAATCGGATCTGGTATACCTTAGGTGGAAGCGGGAAAAAGCTGCCGTTGGTGGACTCAGGACCCGCTCCGAGCCGCTCGTCGAGAGCCTTCTGATTCTCGGTCGAGTGTGCTCGCCGAGTGTGACGGCGCCTCTTCCAAGGCCGAGCCTGGGGTTTCTCCAATGATGGGCGTGTGGAGTGCATCCATGTTGCGGCGAAGTTCTTCCCTCTGTTGCGAAGGGGTTTGGGATGGTATTCCTCATGGGCGCATGACGGATCACGCCACCATCTTCACTTGTCTTCATAGCGGAAGCCGAGGACCAGTGACCCATCGACCTTCAAGACTTCAGCCGCAGGGTCGCTGCTATCGCACTCGGATGAGGTCTCCGTGGAGCCAGTCGACAGAGCGAACAGGCCATGGAGAGTTTTGTCGGGCTCAATTGCCACGACTTGATGGGTGGCCGAACGCCGAGCCACCAAGTTTTCACCCACCGCTAAAGCCATGATCAACCGGATCGCTTGCAGCAGCGAACAGCGAGGAGAAGACACCGCCGAACCGGCGATCTTTGGGTCGGCTGCGGAGAAGAGACGCCCATGACGCATGCGGCGTAAGTGCCTCACCCCTCGAGCAGGGGCGCCTCAATGTCAAGGGAGCTACACGAAGCCCGCTTGAGTCGTTGGCGGCAAGCAGCGTGCAGAGGCGGATCTCGCGACCCTCGGCCAATCCGCCGCCGGAAACCATGATGTTGATGATCGGAAAAACTTGCTTCACCGAAATCGCTAAGACACCACCTTACAATTGGGCACCAAGCTATGTCGTGGTTCTAAAGGCTGACAATAGAAAGGGGTAGGTATGGGAGGCAAGATCTCAGCTATGGTGAAGGTGTACACATGAGTTTTATGAGTTCGAGGCCCTTCTCGGTGGAAATATGACCCTCGTCTCGGTGCCGGGCGGTCGATTGGATTATATGTGTCTGTTATAGAGGTGCGAACCCTTGTGCCCGATGTGGGGTGGCTTATATAGAAATGCTGCCGGGGCCCACATCACCCTCCATTACAAGGGACTTAATGTACATAAAGTGGGGCGTTCTTGTAACGTCGTATGCTTATTGTTAATGATCTTAAAGACTACGGGTGAGCACTTGCCATTGTAGCTGAGTGACTCCTAGTCTTGAGGCTCAGTGATTCTATGGATGGTCGAGTGACAGTAGGTAGGAAGACTCCCGAGTGACATGATGTCGAGTGGATTGCACTCGACATCTTCGACTGGGGTCTCATGCTGCCTCTTGAACTTCTTGTCTTCTAGGGTAGTGAACTTGGGTAGGACGTATAGGTCAGGCCTATGACCCTACCCCAGTTCTGTATCCTCATCACCCTGTACTAACTTCTTCGTTTCAATGTAGTCTGTCTTATTTGGCCGAGCCATTTTGGGCCTGCCCGTTTTATGTAACCCTTGCCCATGCAGGCCTCGTACGTGGCCCTACCAAGCGATCCCATTGCTCCGCTCAAAGGGAGAGACCAAGAAGAAACCTCTCTCCTCTCTTGCAGCGGCTCCCGTAGCATCACCCCCTCAAGCAAAACCGCCGCCGCGTGAAGCAACCGCCGTCGCCCGCGGAACCACTATCCCTAAGAGGTCCTTAATCCTGCATTCCGCGTCGTTGTCCACTCCGCCAGCCCTTCCTGCTCTGCTGTCATAGCCCTTTCCTGTTCGTTCTCGCCCCCGCCCCCCACCGCCGTTCATCCCCTTTTTGTGGTACGTTCCCCTTCACCTAGGTCTTGATCGTCCTCTCATCTAGTTTTGTGATTCTCCTAGTTGCTGCTGCATTTTTTGCCTATGTATTTTTTCTGTAAGCAGGCGATTTTATCTCGATTTGAAGTCGGTACTCATGTGCGCTCTGTAGGCGGAGCAAGGTGCATCTAGGGTTTCGTCCGATTTTGCTGATTTGGTTGCTTATATCTGTCACTTTGTCCCTGTTGTGACACCCGGGTAATCAAGCTACAGCAACCCTCGGCTAATGATGCCACATCACCTCGATTACTATTGGTAATCGCGCGTTAGTTCGAAACCTAATCAAATTCAAATTCAAGATCAAGCAAACAATAAACTTTTCAATTATTCAAACTAAAATGTTCGGAGTGAACCAAATATTGCATAGGTAATTGTGGGGGAGAAACCAAACTTTGTTAAAGTGTTTACAAACTCTAAAATAAATAAAACAGTAGCTTAAACAATTAAATAAATGCCTTTCTTAATTTATAGGCTATTAAACTATTTTAGTTAGGTGTGGACTTTTTGTGGCAGTGGTAAAACTAGTCACACTAATTTAGGTGATTTTGTATATATTTTGTAGAACAAAATTAAATGAGCATAAGGATAAAACAGTACAACAAAGTTACTAAAATGAAAAGAAAACAAATAAATAAATAAAGGAAGACAACCCCCAGTGGGCCTTGGCCGATTGACCCGTAATGTGGCAAGGCGGACTGCCCGGCCCATCCCACGCCCGTGTCCTACTAGCCCAACTGCCACCTACCTAACCCCCACTCCCCGCTGACCTAGCCGCTACCCGCACATCCCCTCCCATCGTTCCCCCCACGTTCTCTCTCTCCCACTCCCGATCCAATCGGGACCGGGATCGATCCTGCCTGGCGCTACCCATCACCACCGCTCGAAGCCACCTCGCGGCACCATCCCAGCGCCGCCCGCCCATCACCGCCTCCTCCTCACCTCACCCCAAGTCGCCCCAAGCCTTCGTCCATGTGCCGCCCGATCTGGATCTGGGACTCGGTCCCGACGCCACAGCCGCTTGGAGTTCCTTGTCGCCGGAGCCACGACGCCGCCGGACCACGACCTCGTCCCTGTCGTCGCTTGTCTCCATCCTCCTCCCCAAAGGCTCCATCGAGCCACGCCGACCCCCTTCACGCCTACGCTGGTGAGACCATCGGCCTCCGCCTCCCCTCGGCCCCTTTCTCTCCCCCTCGCGGTCACCACGCCCGGACACACGCTCGCGCCCCCTGGGCCGCACGCGCGGAGTGCCGTGTTGCGCTCGCCATGGCCGTCTTGAGGAGTTCTTCTGCCTGCCCCAATCCCATCTTGCTCGGGCCTCGCCCGACTTCTGGCTGCGTGCCGCCCAGCCTCGCCGACCTTGAGGTCCTCATCCGCCCCCAATGTTCGCCTCTGGCCAGGTCGTCGCCTTGCCTTGTTGTGTTGGGAGCGCCGTGTCGTTCCCAGCCACCAAACCGTGGCCTTAGCCACTGCACATGGGGCCGACCCATTTAAAAAAAAAAGAGAATAAAAAAATTGATAATAAGTAAATAAAAATATTAATTAATTAGTTAACTAAATTAATTAGCTTAATTAATTGGGGTCAATTAAACTAAACAAAATCTATTACCCTAATAACCTAGTTAGACTAAATTAACTAGTTAGATAATGTAAAGCCAAATAGCGAGGGGCCCCACCACATTGACCCGATCAACGTTGGTAGTCAGAGGAACCCCAGCCCACTGTCGACCTCTGGTACACTTCTATGTACGCAGAGCTGGGTGCACCTAGCATTTAGCTATTTAATTTCGAATTAAATTAAATCCAGGAAATCTAGAAAATGATTAAATCTTTATAAATTAATATAAAATAATCTGTAACTCGGATGAAAAAACTTTCTACATGAAAATTGCTCGAGCAGCAGAGACTAATCCGGATCATAACCCGTTAAATCCGCCACGCGTCCCTAGCATAGTGAACCTGCAACATTTCACCTCCGGTTCATCTGTCAGAAAACCACGGAACAGGGATACTTTCGGATGTTTCCCCCTTCACAGTATCACCTCATCTGCGGTAGAACACGTCTAGCTCTGCTTGTTGTCTGTTATGCACTTGCTTGTTATGTATTCTGTTTCTCCCCCTCTTCTCTCGGTAGACCCAGTGACAATGTTGATGCCCCAGCAGTGCGACTCGTCACCAAGCGACCCCTCCTTCTTATGCGAGCAACAGGCAAGCCCCCCCCTTGATCACGGATATCGCCTATTCTTCTCTATACTACTTGCATTAGAGTAGTGTAGCATATTCTTATTGATTACTCCTATTACATTGCATACCTTTGTCATTGTTGCTACTGATCATTGATACCCTACGCCAATCCTAAATGCTTAGTATAGGATGCTAGTTTATCATCATTGGCCCTACACTCTTGTCGATCGCCTTGCTATACTATCGGGACGTGATCACTTGGGAGGTGATCACGGGTATATACTATACATACATACATACTATCGAGATGGTGACTAAAATCGGGTCAGCTCGTTGAGTACCATAATTGATTCCGATGTAGAAATTTGAAAGGACAGGTGGCTCCATCCCGGTGAGAGGTGGGCTGGGTTCGATATTTATTTATTACTTTGTGGCGGGCGGCAGGGCAGAGTTGAGACCACCTATATAGCGCCCTCGATGCGGCTATATCTCCCGTGTCGAAGCACGACTTAGAGCATAACGCATTGAAAGCAATGTGCATAAGTGAGGTAATCTTCACACAACCAAGTAATACATAAGGGAAAGAGATACATAGTTGGCTTACAATCGCCACTTCACACAATTACATGAATAAAGCATTACATCATCGAGATACAATCAAGGTCCGACTACGGAACCAAAATAAAAGAAGAACCCCAAAAGCGACAAAAGGTCCCGATCGACCCCAAGCTGGGCTCCCTCTTGATCAACTAGAGCGAAACAACACAAGGACAAGATCTTCATCGAGCTCCTCCTTGAGCTTGGTTCGTCACACTGCTTTCGATAACATAGGCACACTGCAAACTGGTTTTGGAAGTATCACGGTGAGTCACGAGGACTCGGCAATCCCATTACCATGGGTATCAAGACTAGCAAAGCTTAATGGGAAAGGAAGGGTAAAGTGGTGAGGTTGCGGCGGCTAAGCAAGTATGGTGGCTAACCAGCGCAAATAAGGCGAGAAGAGAACAAAGCGGAGCAGACGTGAAGCTAGCAATGATCAAGAGGTGATCTGAACACCTACTTCGTCGAGACATCACCCGAAACCGTGTTCACTTCCGGACTCCGCGAGAAGAGACCATCACGGCTACACACTCGGTTGATGCGTTTTAATTCGGATCAAGTGTCAAGTTGTCTACAACGGACATTAACAAATTCCCATCGCCACATAACGCAGTGCGGCTCTCGAAAGTTTATACCTGCGGGGTGTCCCAACAACCCATGACAAGCTCTCGCGATCATCGAAGGAATAGACATTCACCGAGACACTCCGATCGGACTCGGTATCCGGTACATCAAGACATTTCGACAATGGTAAAACAAGACCAGCAAGACCTCCGGCGTGCCGACATCCCGATAGTAGCAGCAGCGTATCTCGTCTCGAGCCCACGACCGGATGAGCGATGCGTACAACTAAAACCAGCCCTCAAGTTTCCCGAGGTGGCGCGCAAGTGGCTCTAGTTTGGACCAACACTTAGACAAGCATTGGCCGGGGGCTAAAATAAAGATGACCCTTGGGATCTTGCGACTCCCAAGGGAAAAAAATAATAGGTGAGGCAAATGGTAAAGGCAATGTTGGGCCTTCTTTGGACAAGTTTTATTCAAAGCGACTGTCGGGGGTCCCATAAATCACCCGACAGCGTAAGGGGCGCATAAAATCGGGAACATAACACGGTATGGCGGAAACTAGAGGCGGCAAGCGGAACAAAACACCGGGCATAAGGCCGAGCCTTCCACCCTTTACCAAATATATAGATGCATTAATAATATAAGAGATATTGTGATATCCCAACAAAATCCTGTCCACCATGGAGAAATCTTCAACTGCACTGCAACTAACAGCGCTATAAGAGGAAATTTGAGCAAGCAGATAACATAGCCAAACAATGGTTTGCATAGGAAAGGTGTCAAGGTTAGAGGTTCATGGCAATATGGGATGGCTGGACAAGCAGGTAATAGGTAGCGCAGACATAGCGAAAAAAACGAGGCAACTAGCATAGCAATGATAGTAGTGAGATCGAGTAGCGGTCATCTTGCACGAAATCCATAAGGAAGAAGAAGCGAGTCCATGAAGAAGATGAAACCACGAAGGCGAACCACCTGCCTGACGAGCGCATCCTCACGATCGCGACGAAACGGGAACTATCGAGAAGAAGCACACAACATAGGTAAACACACCACACATGAACAAGGCATGATGCACAACAAGCATGATGCATGACCAAGCTACATGAAGCTACTCATGGCAAGAGATGATGCAAACAAGAACAACACATCAAGGCAAGTTTAAATGAGGCCGGAAACAACATATAACAATTCCGGAAAATCCCCATGTGCATATTTTAAGGTTTGGTACTGAGTGCACCATGTTAAACTAGGCAAAATTCTACCCCATTTACATATAAAGTTTATTAAATTCGGAGTTACGGTTAAATAGTTATGAAATAAATCATTTTAGCATGGCATAGGAGCAAATTAATGCAAACAACATTTTAAACATTTTAAACATGGATGAAAGTGGCATATTATGAAACTAGATGAAATTCTAAGCATTTTACATATATAAATTATTTACATCCGATGCACGGTTTGTGAGTAATTAAATGCATGAAGTCTAGGGGTTTACGCAAAAGCAGTAATTTCTTGGATAAATGCAAAAATGGCAGCAGCGGAAAAAAAAACACTCTGGGCGAATCTGGGAATTTGGGCCCATGAGGCGATGGGGAGGCATCTCACCATGGGCCTTGGCCGGAAGGTGGAGGCTGCGGCTGGGCCTCAGGCGAGGCCGTGGCCCACTAGGCGATGGGCGGCCTAGGAGGCGGGGCGTCGTCTCCTCGACCCAGCGAGACCAGGCGGCCTTCTCGGCTGACAGGAAGTGCTCCGGCCGGCGGAGGCCGAGATGGCGGAATGGGGAGATCCGGGCGGGGATCCGGATCCGCGAGATCGAGGCGGAGGTCGGCGGCAGGTCGGCGGCAGTGGCCAGTTAACTCCGGAAACAGGACCGGCCAAGGTAGCGGCGGAGGCTTCAGCTTGAGGCGGCCAGCAGCGGCAGGCGGGCGAAGTGCGTGGGGCCTTGTGTCAGGCTAGCTTGAATGCGTGGACGGCGGAGGAATGGCATCATGCAGTGGCCGGAGAATCTGATGTGGCGGGCTCGGCCTTCAGGCTCATGGCATGAGGCTCAGCGGCCAGGCCCGTCTCGGCCTGGCGCAGGCATGGTAATGGTGCAAAGCCATGGCCAGTGGGAAGCAGGGAGGACAGTGGCCTTGTGGCTGGATGGATCTGGAAGCGGCAGCGATGATGTGTCAGCGCTCCTATTGGCTGGAGTGGTGGGTGGCGGCGTTGGACATGTCCGGTAGCGGTGGAGATTTTGTCCGTGGCCTTGAGGAGGAGGGAGAGGCTAGGGTTTCATCCATGAAAAATGGAGGGAGGTCTATTTATAGATGGAGGGAGCTAGGAGAGTCAAATGAGGTGCGGTTTTGACCCACTTGTGATCGTGATCGAGCGACCGAGAGCATGGAAGAGACTTAGATGGGTTTTGGGCCACTTTGGAAGGGTGTTGGCTGCAACTCAAAGAGGGCTTTTGCGGTTACCAGTTAACCGTTGGGGTATCAAACAACCTCAAATGGCACGAAACTTGTGAGCCGATCTACGGTGTTATACCAAGGCAGCTTGGCAAACCTCGAGCCATTCAAGAAAGTTTAACACCTGCTCACAAGCAGGAGAGAAGAAGGGGGCGCAGGAGGACATAGGGCGCGGATTGCAAAATGGACAGACGGGGAAAAGGCTCGGATGCATGAGGCGAACATGTATGCAAAATGAAATGCACATGATGACATGATAAAATGTAAATGATGACATGAGAAATGCAACACGCAAGCAATGACATGGCAACAACGGCAAAAAACTGGCGGACACCTGGCGCATCGGATCCGGGGCATTACAACACTCCACCACTCTGAGAGGATCTCGTCCGAGATCTAGGATGGCACCGGAGGAAAGCGGAAGAGGAAGAAGAGGTAAAACTAAGTTGCTTCTTTGTGAGCGTGTGAAACCACGAACCTTGAGAGGTTGAGCAATTTAAAAGAAAAGTACAACGAGATGAGCGAGATTGCAAACAATCCGGTAGAAAAGAGGAACAAGCAGTATTACGAGAACTTGAATGTTGCAAAGACATGAATCAAGAGTTTAATGGACAAGATAGAATTCGAAACCACTCCGGTTAAAACAAGATGAGAGGGGAAGAATGATATAATTTGGGCGACACTCCATTTGTAAATGGAAGGAATTGAACATGAACTTGACAAGATGAGAGGATACTTGATGAAATCAACAACACACTTGCATCCGGGCTGAAAGAATGGCACAAGGGTAGAAACATTACAAACAGCACTCCGGTTGAGAAGGAAGGCAAAACTTGATAAGATGAGAGAACTTCGAATGAAAACCACGACACTCGGTTAAATGGATAAGCATAGAAAAGAACATGATCTCCAAAATGATATAATGGGTGAAAGAAAACATCACAATGCCTCGGAAGAAAGAATAGAAGATAGATCATTGGAATAACGAGAATGGAGAAGAAAATGACATCTTACGCCACAATTGAATTTGGAAAGCATCCTTGCAAGAAGAATTGAATGGAGTTGTTGGAAAATCAACAACGAGAAGCACATGCTTGTTGTGGGCTTATGGCAAACATCTCAAAATGATGAGGTGACAACCGGCCACTAATGCAAACCATTGATTTGATTGAGAGCACCAAGGAGATGAAAACTTCTTCACGAGAGGATAGGAGAAAACTTGGATCATTGATATGCCCACAAATAGCAACATTCCTTAGGGAAGGCTTTAGGTGACATATGACACAAGATAACTCCAACGAAGAAGTTGATTGGTGAAAAGATCTCTTGAGCGAAGAAAATGATGGATTTAAATATCTCATTCTTGATGACATGTGAAACATGAAGCAGCGAACTCAAATTGTCAAGAGTGACATAACACCATCTCAAAAGATAAGGTGGAAAGAATTGCACTCCGGATTACCATATGAAGAAAGCTTGAGCTCCTTAAGAAGGAATCTGGATGAAAACTTTGAGAAGGAATTAAATCCTTGATGAACCACCATGTAGAGCCTCAATGACGAACTCCGGTAATAAAAGGATGATACAAAGAAAGAGAAGTTGAAAACACAAGGTGAAGCCTTGCAATGATTTAGATGGAGCTCCGTGATAATTAGAGCTTGGAACTCCGGGAAAAAGAGAAGATGAAACAAATGAAACCGAGAATTTATTCATCATGAACAATCTCCGGAAGAAAAGAATTAATCACTTGGATGAAACAAGAATAAGAATTATGTTATGCTTATCCTTCACCAATTAAATTGATGACAATCAACGGTTTGGCATACCACTTATTCTCGTAGAAAGGATTAAAGAGATATAAGCGCAAACTTGAGAAGGTATTGATGGAACCACGGTGGGATTGGAAAGAATGAATGAATTAAATGATAATGAAAGAGGTGAAATCTTGAGCGAATCACCATAAAAATTGAAAATGATCGAAGCAAAGGCACAATTCACGGAAAGAATTGAAAGCGAATGAAGATACTTGAAGGATTTAGATACAAGTGAACGAAGAGATCATGAACTGATTAGAGGTATTGAGCGATGCAGGAAGAATTCGAGAGCGAGTTGAAAGCTGAGAATGAGTAATATTAGAAATGATGGCCTTCGTAGGAATAAAATGGAAAGAACTCACGAAATGCTCGGATGGGTGAAAAAGATTCTCACAATCGAAAACAATTAATGGAGGATGGCAACAAGCTAGCACCATGAATCTTGAATAGAATAGAGCAAGATTAAAGAAATCCTTCTTCGGTCTTCAAATGATGAGAATGACGACGAGAAACACCACCAAAATTATTGAGGCATACGGAAGAATCAAAAGCGAAGAGGTTGAGCCAACTATGAAAAGAATTTGAAAGATCTTGGAGAAAAGCATTTGGTGATG
Source organism: Aegilops speltoides (assembly GCA_021437245.1). Taxonomy (NCBI): domain Eukaryota; kingdom Viridiplantae; phylum Streptophyta; class Magnoliopsida; order Poales; family Poaceae; genus Aegilops; species Aegilops speltoides. The sequence continues at coordinate 18,204 of JAHHZJ010002594.1, forward strand.
ATAACTCATTCTTCGTCAAACTTGGAGAAGAATTTAGGATAGCTCTGGGAAAATAGAAGAGTCGGGTAAGATCACAGGAAAAGACACGTGGGTTAGGGCCCTCAAAAGAACACCGTTGAAAAGTTTTAAAAGAGATGTCGCACCGGTTGAATTAAATGGCTTGAATGAGATAACAATCTCCAAATGGCTTGAATGGATTAAGAGTGGAAACACAAATCTTCGAGATATCTTGAGCACTCCGGAATAACAAATAGCGAGAAGTAGAATGATAATGAGGTGCACCGGCATGAGAAAGCGTTTGACATGAGGAAAGGAATATGATCAACACTGAAAGCTTGAGTTGAACCACCGGAGAAGAAAAAAAAACGAAGGATGATGAACTTGAAGCTCGTGAGCATCTTCACGAGGGATCACCGGAACAGAACATTGATTGAAAAGAGTGAAGTGATTTCACATGAATAAATGGATACTTGATCAAAATAAATGAGTCCTTGAAGAAAAAGGGTGGGTGGGCGGGAAAAACAAAGGCAACTTGGAAACGGATGAAACAAACACCGTTGAGAAGAAATGATAATTGGTCTTGCTATTGTTGAAGTGATCGGATCCACTTGAAGAGAAACACGCCGGTTGAAAAGGATTGACATGACAATCTCGATGATCAAAAAGGATTAGTACTCACATAGCAATATGAGAACACCGTTTAGGAAAGGTATGGATTCAACATTTGACTTCGAAGCAACTCGAATACCACAATTAAAACAAAACAAAGTTGGCTTGCGAGAATAAGCGGAACAAACATATGATAGAATTTAGTCAGAAGTTTTAGTGGTGGGGCCTACGGGCTCAATCGTACAGCACCATCATGTACAAGGCGTGCACATGACATCTGAAGCGTCCCAGTCGGCATAGCCAAGGACTCTTTAAGACTGTGAGACCCTTTGTAAAACCAACAGTGAATAGGCGGACCACTAGGCGTGAAACCCAAATTCATATCATACATCCGTCGGAAAGATATGCTAAGAGCTACTTGAATTCCCACCTATAAAACTCCGAAACTTTACGGTTATGCAATCTGGTGTTGGGGATACGAGGAAGCAATATATCTCACCCAAACTAACAATCCCTACATCCGGTGTATCCATCCGTCAACACATAACCAAGAAACCGAAATCGTGTACCTCAACCTTGAAAAGCATCCGTTATACAAGTCATGGCAATACTCCGTACTCACCTCGATCTTTGGGTTAGTGGGGTTATCTCACCAACAAGCGCATAAAAGAGATTTTCGATGTCGGTACTAAACTCGGGTATTCGAGGCTGCAGCGATAAAATTATGAGAACAACACCTCGGAGCTCAACTCCCGGGACCTTGCCACAACCCTAAATGTCGAGGAGGCAACCAAGACAATGTTCTCGTCATAAGAATATCGGAGCGATTCCAAGATACCAGCGTGATCCTAAATTTTTTTTGTGAAATTTAAGAAGAAGAGTCAAAACTTTCGTCGGGATACCTCACGGAAGGTCGAAGGGATGAGGAGTAAAAAGAATTCCTAACTCTCCGATATATATAATCCTAAATGACTCAAAACATTTTGTAGACACAACTCGGCCACTAAAAGCGATCAAGCGGTGGGGCTCCTAAGGTGGGAAGGCTCGATACCAACTTATAGCGCCCTCGATGCGGCTATATCTCCCGATGTCGAAGCACGACTTAGAGCATAACGCATTGAAAGCAATGTCGCAAGTGAGGTAATCTTCACACAACCCAAGTAATACATAAGGAAAGAGATACATAGTTGGCTTACAATCGCCACTTCACACAATTACATGAATAAAGCATTACATCATCGAGATACAATCAAGGTCCGACTACGGAACCAAAATAAAGAAAGAACCCCAAAAGCGACAAAAGGTCCCGAGCGACCCCAAGCTGGGCTCCCTCTTGATCAACTAGAGCGAAACAACACAAAGGACAAGATCTTCATCGAGCTCCTCCTTGAGCTTGGTTGCGTCACCTGCTTTCGGTAACATAGGCACTGCAAACTAGTTTTGGAAGTATCTGGTGAGTCACGAGGACTCGGCAATCCCATTACCATGGGTATCAAGACTAGCAAAGCTTAATGGGAAAGGAAGGGGTAAAGTGGTGAGGTTGCGGCGGCTAAGCAAGTATGGTGGCTAACCAACGCAAATAAGGCGAGAAGAGAACAAAGCGGAGCAGACGTGAAGCTAGCAATGATCAGAGGTGATCACGAACACCTACTTATGTCGAGACATCACCCGAAACCGTGTTCACTTCCGGACTCCGCGAGAAGAGACCATCACGGCTACACACTCGGTTGATCGTTTTAATTCGGATCAAGTGTCAAGTTGTCTACAACCGGACATTAACAAATTCCCATCGCCACATAACGCGGGGCACGGCTCTCGAAAGTTTATACCTGCGGGGTGTCCCAACAACCCATGACAAGCTCTCGCGATCATCGAAGAATAGACCTTCACGAGACACTCGATCGGACTCGGTATCCGGTACATCAAGACATTTCGACAATGGTAAAACAAGACCAGCAAGACCTCCGGCGTGCCGACATCCGATAGTAGCTGCGTATCTCGTCTCGAGCCACGGCCGGATGAGCGATGCGTACAACTAAAACTAGCCCTCAAGTTTCCCGGTGGCGCTGCAAGTGGCTCTAGTTTGGACCAACACTTAGACAAGCATTGGCCGGGGGCTAAAATAAAGATGACCCTTGGGATCGCGACTCCCAAGGAAAAAAAGGTAATAGGTGAGGCAAATGGTAAAAGGCAATGTTGGGCCTTCTTTGGACAAGTTTTATTCAAAGCGAACCGTCGGGGGTCCCATAAATCACCGGACAGCGTAAAGGGCATAAAATCCGGGAACATAACACGGTATGGCGGAAACTAGAGGCGCAAGAGTGGAACAAAACACCGGGCATAAGGCGAGCCTTCCACCCTTTACCAAATATATAGATGCATTAATAATATAAGAGATATTGTGATATCCCAGCAAAATCCTGTCCACCATGGAGAAATCTTCAACTTCACTGCAACTAGCGCTATAAGAGGGCTGAGCAAGCGGTAACATAGCCAAACAATGGTTTGCATAGGAAAGGTGTCAAGGTTAGAGGTTCATGGCAATATGGGATGGTGGAGAAGCAGGTAATAGGTAGCGCACATAGCGAAAGAACGAGGCAACTAGCATAGCAATGATAGTAGTGAGATCGAGGTAGCGGTCATCTTGCACGAAATCCGCAAGGAAGAAGAACGAGTCCATGAAGAAGATGAAACCACGAAGGCAGACCACCATGAGACGAGCGCATCCTCACGATCATAGCAAGCAGGAACTATCGAGAAGAAGCACACAACATAGGTAAACACACCACACATGAACAAGGCATGATGCCTGACAAGCATGATGCATGACCAAGCTACATGAAGCTACTCATGGCAAGAGATGATGCAAACAAGAACAACACATCAAGGCAAGTTTAAATGAGGCGGAAACAACATATAACAATTCGGAAAATCCCCATGTGCATATTTTAAGGTTTGGTACTGTTCTGCCTAAACACAATTTTAGAGTTGTTAAACATGCAAGATGAGTGCACCATGTTAAACTAGGCAAAATTCTACCCCATTTACATATAAAGTATATTAAATTGATTCACGGTTAAATAGTTATGAAATAAATCATTTTAGCATGGCATAGGAGCAAATTAATGCAAACAACATTTTAAACATTTTAAACATGGATGAAAGTGGCATATTATGAAACTAGATGAAATTCTAAGCATTTTACATATATAAATTATTTACATCCGATGCACGGTTTGTGAGTAATTAAATGCATGAAGTCTAGGGGGTTTTCTACAAAACAGTAATTCGCTGGATAAATGCAAAAATGGCAGCAGCGGAAAAAAAAAACACTACTGGGCGAATCTGGTAATTTGGGCCATGCCAGAGAGGCGATGGGGAGGCATCTCACCATGGGCCTTGGCAGGAAGGTGGAGGAGGCTGCTGGCGGGCCTCGGGCGAGCCGTGGCCCACTAGGCGATGGGCGGCCTAGGAGGCCGCGAGGCGTCGTCTCCTCGACCCAGCGAGACAGGCGGCGGCCTTCTCGTGACAGGAAGTGCTCGGCGGAGGCCGAGATGGCGGAATGGGGAGATCCAGGCGAGGATCCGGATCCGGCGAATCGGCGGGAGGTCGGCGAACTGGCGGCAATGGCAGTTAACTCCGGCAACAGAGACCCGGCAGGCGGCGGAAACTTCAGCGGCGAGGCAGCGGCAGCGGCGGAAGCGAAGTGCGTGGGGCCTTGGCGTCAGCTGCATGGCCAGCGGAGCGGAGGCGGCGGCATCATGTGGCGCCGAGATCTGATGGCGGCGAGGCTTCGGCCTTCAGGCTCATGGCCTTGAGCTCGCCAGCCGGGCCGTCTCGGCCTGGCGGGCATGAGGTAAATTGGCAACGCGACAAAGTGGAAGCGTAGTGAGGAGGGCAGTGGTGTGTGGATGGATCTGAAGCGGCAGCGATGGCGTGTCGCGCTCCTATTGGCTGGAGTGAGGTGGCTGGCAGCGTTGGACATGTCGGTAGCGGTGGAGATTTTGTCGTGGCCTTGAGGAGGGAGAGGCTAGGGTTTCATCCATGAAAAATGGAGGGAGGTCTATTTATAGATGGAGGGAGCTAGGAGAGTCCAAATGAGGTGCGGTTTTCGACCCTTGATCGTGATCGAGCGACCGAGAGCATGGAAGAGACTTAGATGGGTTTTGGGCCACTTTGGAAGGGTGTTGGCTGCAACTCAAAGAGGGCTTTGCGGTTACCGGTTAACCATTGGGGTATCAAGCGACCTCCAAATGGCACGAAACTTGACAGGCGGTCTACGGTGTTATACCAAGGCGCTTAGCAAACCTCGAACCATTCGAGAAAGTTTAACACCCGCTCTACACAGGAGAGAAAGAAGGGGCGGCGGAGGACATAGGGCGCCCGGATTGCAAAAGCAGACAACGGGGAAAAGGCTCGGATGCATGAGGCGAACATGTATGCAAAATGAAATGCACATGATGACATGATAAAATGTAAATGATGACATGAGAAATTCAACACAAAGCAATGACATGGCAACAACGGCAAAAAAGCTGGCGGACACTGGCGCGTCGGATCCAGGCGTTACAACCTAGGAGGCAGGTGGGCTGGCCTGGTCGGCGTCATGGTTGCTTCATAATAACTGCAGCTTGAGATCTTGGTATTTGATCTGAGTCGGCCATTTGGTCTATCGCACTAACCATCTCGTGGGAGTAGTTATGGGTATCCGGCGTCGTGGTATCGGCGAAGCCTTCTTGGCGTCGGCCGAGTGGTGGTAGCGCGGATTGGGCGTAAGCTGCGCTTGTATTAAGGGGCTAGTTACGCTTCCGGCGCGTTATAACGTCTTGGTGTGCTAAGGCGATGGGCCCGGACCCTGTGCGCAAGTTTTAGACGGCGTCTTGACCGCTCTGTTGTGCCTAGGTGGGGCGGCGGCGTGTTGATCTTCGAGGCGGGCATGACCGAGGGAAAGTGTGTCGGCCAAATGGGATCAAGCGTGTTGGGTTATGTGGTGCACCTGCTAGTGATTAATCTATTGAATAGCCGTGTCCCTCGGTAAAAGGGCGACCGGAGTTGTACCTTGACCTTATGACAACTAGAACCGGATACTTAATAAAACACACCCTTCCAAGTGCCAAATACAACCGGTGATCACTCTCTAGCAGGCTGACGAGGGAGGATCGCGGGTAGGATTATGCTATCTTGATGCTCTTGGAGATGCTACTTGGAGATGCTACTTGGAGATGCTACATGGAGGACTTCAATCTACTCTCTTCTACATCTTTGCCAAGGCGGAGGCTGCGAGCGTAGTCTTGATAGGACTAGCTATCCCCCTCTTATTACGGCATTACGTAGTTCGGTCCTTGATATGGCCCTTTACACATATACCCATGCATATGTAGTGTAGCTCCTTGCTTGCAGTACTTTGGATGAGTACTCACGGTTGCTTTCTCCCCTTTTCTCCCTTTCCTTTCTTTACGGTTATCGCAACCGGATGTTTGGAACCAGGGCAGGCGCCACCGTCGATGGCGACCCCTACTTCCTTTGGAGGTGCCTACTACTATGTGCAGCCGGCGGCGACCGAGGAGTAGTTAGGAGGATCGAGGCGGAGGCCTGCGCCTCTTCGTCTGTATCCCGGTTTGTGCTAGCCATCTTATAGCAACTTGTTTAACTTATATGCGTACTCGGATATTGTTGCTTCGCTGACTTCGTCTATGATCGAGCACTTGTATTCGAGCCCTCGAGGCCCCTGGCTTGTATTATGATGCTTGTATGACTTATTTTACTTTTAGAGTTGTGTTGTGATATCTTCCCGTGAGTCCATGATCTTGATCGTACACGTTTGCGTGCATGATTAGTGTACGATTGAATCGGGGGCGTCACACCTATGTTGCCAGCAAACGCCATGTCTTCGCCGAGCAGAGTGGGAGGAGGAGTTTAGGATATATGGACTGCTGACATTGGCTTTGTTTATTTTGTTTGATGTTTATCTAGTTTCCTAATTCATCCTGGATATTTGTTTATGTTGTGTTAGTTGTCAGCGTTCCTTTGCATTATTTGTCATGTGATGTTTTGTAATTTTTGTTTTTGGTTTTTATTGACTCCAGTAGGTGATTGCCGGGGTCATAATGATACCAAATTGGCTCTAGTTGTCCTGGTGGTAATGATCATGGTGGTGAGGTAGGACATCAAGTGAATTCGCTAATTGAATCTTGTCCCATAAGTGTGGCCCCTCCTTCTGGTATGTTTTTGTTTGTTTTTTCTTATTTTTAGTTTGCCAAATTTTTTGTATCCCTATTTCTGTTCTAAATTTCATATGTGTCTTGTGAGTTTTGGACTGGATTGTTCTTATAAATACCTGCCATTTTTGATGTGAATGCTTTGTTTATTTTGTGTATGTTGCTTATTTTATGTTGTACCAATTGGTGTTGCCTTGCTGTATCTACTCCGGCATTTTGTTGGGAACAAATGTGAAGTTAATGTATGCAGCACTGCATTTATATGTATATGTGAACTCCACTACATGTATGTGTGAACTGCATTGTTGTTTTGTTCAAGCTTATGATTGGAGCACTGCATTTATATGTCTAAGTGTACTGCATTTGTACTTTTTGTGCACTTTTTAACGACCATAGTTAAACTTCATTTCGACGCAGTGTTTGTTTTTCATGCTGGGGTGCCTGGGTTTGAGGATGTTACTCAATTCACAGACCATTATTTTGCAGAGGGTGATGTTAGTGTGAGCTTTGACGGAGGCGTCCGTCTTATGCGAAACATAATCTTAGTCAGTTGATGGTAAAGAGGAAGTTACACAGGAGTGGATGGTCTCGGAACAGCTTCGTGCATATGAATTGAAGCAAAGCAAGAAGAAGCTGAGGTTTGAAAGTGACTCAAAAGAGTGTGCAATGAAGGAGAAGCAGAGGAGAGCTGCAGATGGTGCCAAGCGTGCCAAATTTGTCAAATTCAAGCAGCACGCTGCGAAGAAGCGGCTCGGATTACATTTGCCGAGCAAGGTGGGACTCCTCGGTGAGTCCATGTGTTCTTGGCATGAGCGAGAATCTTAGTAGAAGAAGCGCTAAAGCTGGTGCAAAGAATCCTCTGCGCAAGCAACTACATGTTAGTGAAGGTCCCAACTCGATGATGGCGACTTTGTGCTTGCTGATTTTGTGAGGATGTTCATCTTGGTAGATGGAAGGCGTGGTTCATCTAGAGTGTACCCAAAGCGTGACCATGATGATGGCGATGAAGGTGTTGGTGCTGAATCTGGCGGGGAAGCGGATGTTGTTCCAAAGGTTTGTTTAAGTGCACTGCATTTGTTTCATTCATTGTTATTCTATCAATGTTTTTACATCTCTTTTACGGCTAATCTTATAATGTGGACTCTTTGTCCGCCCAATATCGACCCTATCAAAAGGAACTCGAAGGTCCCACCAAGTTGACCGCATATTGGGCAGCTTCTAAGTTAGTATCGAGCCGACCCTCATGGTTACGGATGGTTGCGGATAGGTGCGTGGTCATGTTGTTCATAGCGTTTGTGACCCTCGTGGCACGGCATAGCACATGTACGGACTGGATGCCTGAGACGGTTGTGCCAGAGGAGCGTTCTATGTTGTTGTCACAGCCCTAACAGACCTTATGCATCTTTGCATAAGCATCCATGCATCATGTTTAAATTTTATGAAACTTGAAATGGGGATTGCCTAAACCCTAGCATCAAAGGAATTCACTAGGTTCAACTAAAATATTTTGATTGAATTCCAAATGGCTTTAAAGAATGTTCATCATTTACGAAAAAATGCAAGAACCATAACCGGAGGATTAATTCATTAAGTATTTGCATTTGGGCATTTAATGCTAATAAATAGTTTAAATGTTCAAATAATCATAAACCAAAATGTTTCTTTGTTTGTTATATTCCAAGCAGTGGCATTGATTAGTTTCATGATTTTTGGGTTTGACCTAGTATTTTAATAAAGCCAAGCGATTTGAGATAAATAAGCAGTAACATAATTAGAAAAAAGAGAGAGCCGACTGGCCCCTTACCTGTAACCGGCCCAGCTTGAACAGCCCAGCCCACCTACCTCGCCGCTCGTCGTCTTCCTCTGCCCGGCGAGGCGGCGTGTGGCGCTTCAAACCAGCCACCTCTCCTTACCTTTCGCTTGGCTGGAGGCACCGAGGTGCCACGCCTCCCCTCGACCCCTTGCACCTCTCCCTCTCTCCCGGGACTCCCTCTCCCTCCTGCTTGCTTCCATGGCGCCCAAAAGTCTTTGCCGTTGGCCGCTTCGCCACCACCACAGCCAGCGCCTCTCCCACAACCTCCCGATCAGCCTAGAGGCTCCGCCCTCCGTCCTCGACCCCCTCACCAAGCCACGCCCCTCCGAAGCCCCGAACATCCTCACGGGCCCGTCTCCTACCTCGGACCCGCCCGATCGCCGTCGCTTGGGTCGTTGAACTCTGTCGCCCCAGGCCAGCTGACCACCTCTTCCACTCCCTTTGTGAGCTCCTCGCCTCCCTCTCTCTTCCCGCCTCGATTGCGCCTGTAGCCTCGATCCACCGGGCAGGCGTGCTCGCCGCCGTCCATGTCTCTGTCGCGGCTAGAACCCACATGTGTCGCGTCAGAGCATCTTTGTCGTCCTCGGCGTGCTCCCGGGAACCAAAGCACCTAACCACTCGTCCTCCGTGCACCGTAGCGCCTTTGCCATTCTCACCGAACTCCGCGCGCAACCAAGCTCGCCGCCGTCGACTCCAGCCACCCTAGGCCGGAGACCACCACCATCCGGCCGCCATCGCGCCCGACTCTCCATGAGGCAAAGGCGCGCGAATGGTGCCGTGAAACCAAACCAAACCCCTCTAAGTGCTTAGCGCGTTACAGTGCGCCCGCGTAACTCCGTGTGTTGATGTGGCAGTTTCATTAACCGCTAATGACCACTCTAAACACCTTGATCCCTTGCCATGTGGGCCCGAGCCTAATTAGATTAGTTTAATTTTTACATTTAGATTAGTGCTAACTTTGTGGACCCCGTGTCGATTTTGACTTAGTCAAGTCAGCGTTGACCGGCCCCACTGTCGTACACCTAAGCGGCTTGAGACAACGGCGTATGGGTCCCACAGGTCAGCTTTGACCTGGCAACCAGTTGACCTCTTGGCGTGACCACGACATCATCTTGGCATAATAACTAATTACTCGATTTTTTCTTAAGCGGAAATTCCATAAAATAGCCAAAACTTCTAAAAATCATATAAAATCAACCGTAACTCCAAATCAAACAAATTATATATGAAAAATGATCAGAAAAATCCAATATATCCATCTGTACCATTTTCATGCATGTTAGAACAACTTTTGTTCACTGTTTAGGTCAAATCAAATAATGGCATATGAATATCTACATATGGAGTTTGAATTTGAATCTTGTATTCAAACCAACTTCATTTAATCTGGTTGCTAGTTGCATTAGCTCAAACCACAGCATATTGGGATGTCACACTCATGCATCATATTGTTGCATTGCATTGATTGTGTTCTTTCTCTGTTGCCGGTATTGTTCCCTCTCAGTAGACGATGTTCGACAATGTGATCGATGACACCGATGAAGAACTATATTATCTTTAGAAGTGCCAGGCAAGCAAAACCCCCTTGTTCATTCCGATACAATCCCACTCTCTCGCTCCTGCTCTCTTTTACTGCATTAGGACAACAACCATTCAACTGTTACTTGCTGCGGTAGCTGAACCCCTTTATCCTTTGCATGACCTGTCTTTCCACAGTAAATAGATGAAACCCACTAGCATGAGTAGGAGTTGTTTGAGCCTGTTGTGCCTACTCATTCATGCTTGTTTGTCATGCACTGCTACTGCTTAGAGTTGAGTCGGTCTGATTCATCGAGGTGAATCGGAGGTGTGTGAACATGTCCTCGTGTGTGAGCTAAGTGTGTGAACACGATTTGGTAAAAGTATGCGGTGAGAGGCCATGTAGGAGTACATGGTGGGTTGTCTCATTGCAACCGACCTCGGGGCTGAGTTACGTGTTTGTGATCCATGATCTGATTACTACCACGCATTGGGCCCGAAACCAATGGACCCTCTCGGCTTCTTAATCACCCTTGTCCTCTATCCGGGAGTTGCAAGTAGTTTACGGTGTTTGTAGTATCTTTGGAGGCCGTCTTGCCTTGTTGCCCGTAAAGGGTGGGCTGTGATCACGGTAGGCGCGTGGCAGATAAGCAGGGGCGCCTATTTGGTGTCACGGAACCTGTTCACATCGTTTGGGGCTGTGGCGAAACTTGGCGGATCTCCTCATGGATGGAACCGAATAGGCGATAAACTGGACTAGGGACTTGAGTGTTTAGGTAGGTCGTGGCCGACACCCATGTTGGGCTTTAAGCTTGAAGGTTGCAGTACATGTAGGTATGGCGGTGAAAGTGGCAAGCGTGTGTGAAGAAGTACACCCTGCAGGGTTATCATCATCTATTGAATTATGCGTGTCATGATAAGGACTTACGGGTTGCTGTGCAGTTCATAGACAAGTGAAAGTGGTACTCTAAAATACACAAGATAGCGTGAGTGCTATGGATGGCGTTCTCGTGGGGGGCGGGGGCGGATCCATAGTGGTGTATTGATATGGTGAATATGTGGACTCGTGTGCATGCACCTCAAAAGAGCTACTTGCGATCGTAGTTTAGGATAGCCACCAGTCAAAGCTGGCTTCTTCTTTGTTAAACTCCACCATCCTTTGTTGATAATGATGCATATGTAGTTAGTTACGATGTAAGTCTTCTTTGGGTACATTTGTACTCACGTTTGCCTATTTTATGTTTTTGCGAGAGATTTCGGTCTCGCTAGTAGTTCCACGTGGACTTGACGTTTAGCTTGTTACCTCAGCTACGATCTTGTGCCCTCGGCGAGATCAGTAGATAGTCGGGCTTCTAAGCCTTTTTCATTTGTAGATGTACGTACTCGGACATGTTAGCTTCGCTTGTGCTTTGATTTGTATGCTCTGAATGTTGGGTCATGAGACCTATGTTTGTAATATCTCGCTCCTCGGGCCTAATGAATAAATACTTGAGTCGTAGAGTCATGTTGTGATGCCATGTTGTATTTGCACATATCGAGCATATTGTGTGTATGTTATTGAAATGCTTGGTATGTGTGGGATCGACTATCTAGTTGTTTTTCCTTAGTAGCCTCTCTTACGGAAATGTCTCCTAGTGTTTCCACGAGCCATGGTAACACTCTTTGCTCTAGGAACACTTAGCTGGCGGCATGTGTCCTTCTTCGTTCTGTATACATCGCCTTGAAATGTCACGAGTTAGTACGAGTCTGTTAGCCCTACAGCCCGGTTCTGCGAGTCTGCTAGCCAGTGCTACTGCCGGAACTTACTCGTGATGGCCAAACCACGTTCGATCTGGGTCATGGATGCTGTCCCTATAAGTACATGCCACTTTGGGTTTACAACTAGCCATGTCGGCCGGGCTCCTTTTCATATGGATGCTAGCGACACTATCATATCGTGTGCGAAAAAGCATAACGGTCCGGGCAAAAGTGGCGACACCGTGGGAATACCGTGCGTGAGCGCAAAGTGATATGAGGTGTTCTGAGCTAGATCGATGTGACATTGAGTCGGGGTCTTGACAGCTTTGAGTATCGAGCAGGGCTGCTGTAGGACTACCAAGCCAACTGGTGAAGTTGAGTCTAGAAATGCTTTAGTTATATGTAGGGAATTGATTGTGGGATGGAGCGTAAGGCTCTTTTTACTCCTTATACCTCATGGCCTACGATCTGAGTCATCCTCTTCTCTTCTCGGGGATTAAGAACTAGGCCTTCTCATCTATCTATCGGGATGGCGTGTTACTAATCCATAGACTTATAGAATTGATAGTTTCAAATCTCGATTCAGTTTACTACTTAGTATGTTCATAGCTGTTGATCTCGAAACCTTGATATTATGCCTCGGAGTGGCTATGCCACCATTTTTGTAGCATGTCTCCAATCATTTCGAGCATTTACAGCCGTTATGCTGTCTGAGTCATCCCAGGTTTCTAAATAGTCTGAAGCATTTGCAAAATCCCTTCCTCCCATTCTGATGTCCCTTTGGGCCAGATTAACCACACTAATCGGTGAGTTGAGGTACTGTGTTGCCTTAACATATATGTTGGAGTTATTATTATGACCCTAGGTGTCTTAGAGAACCACCTAGTAATCTGGCCATGTTTTGTGTTCCCGGTGTGATAATTCTGGCCTTTATTCTCGAAAGCATCCCGTGATGCTACTTAGGAGTAGGTATTCTATTCCTGGGTTCTTGAACCCGATATTCACCCTACTTACTTCGTGTTGATAGTGATGCTAGTTCCTTTAGGATATTAGTAAACTTTGCGATAGTTCTCGAGGTTCGTGGTATATCATTCTTCCAAATACCATGAACTACTTATGGCAGCAGTTCCTCGTTGAACCAAAGATCGCAACAAAAGTGCTCTCGATGAATTATCGATTCTATGTTGTGACCTGCCGGTCCTACCTCTCTGCATGAATTATGCGGAAGAATTATGTTGAACTCGTTCGACATTCTAATCCATGCATCCACAACTCGAAATCATATGTTCTTTTGAGTTGTCCCTCTTAGTTGTCTTCTAACCCTCGTCTATCAATTGATAGACAAGAGTAATTAATACTTTCGAGCTCATCGATGCTTATTATTCTTGTGGTCCGTTATGCCATTTTATTCCGAATGACTAGGAGAAGCGAACTCCACTACCTTGTCCATTTCGAGTTGGGTCAAAGCGATCGTACTCCATGAGATCAATTACTAATCCACTTTTGTTACATTTCTACCACAGGTAATACCATCTTTATATTAAGAATATCATGAGAATTGCACTACCTCTTATGAATTCTTGGCGATAATACTTCTTGCCATCATTGTTCCTCCTCGGTTTTCCGTGTTATTGTAACGGAATGTGCGACAAGTGAATCGTGGTGTGTGAAATCAATCTTGCTAGCAACTCCGTCACTTGGTAGTTAAATGGGCGATAACCTCATTCTTAGTGTGTTGATTATTGAATGCGTCACCTAAGGCGATAGTGCTACCTAGTCTCTATTTACGGTGCACTCTTGATCAATGAGTTAGGATTTTGTCAAACCCTTGCTCTATTGATCATATTGTCTTATACTGAAAAGCAAGATTGTTCTCGAGCTTAGTAACATATCGGTGGTTTGTGATATTCGAATATCTTCTCGGAGGTATCACGAGGTTGTCACTGACCGCTATGTTGAGTTAAGTGATCAAGTTGGTTTCATATAAACCACCCTTCTCCAGAATGCATGTTGCATACCCTGAGCTAGTTGGTTAAGCTAAACAACAACTTGGAGAGTTGGAAGATAAAAGCTTGTCGACTTAGCTCATGTTAAGGGATATCTTGTATATGTGTTGAAGAAAGATGATATCCCCATCGATTGGTCCTCGTGATCGGTTGTTGGATCTATTGCGTTGTCAAAACTTTGACTTGAGTATGGGCTATTGTCAAGTCATATCAGAACCAATGATGTGCGTAATGTTGTCTTACAGTGGTTGAACCCTCGGGCATACACCATTATATCCTTTAGTGCGACCAATGCTATCCTTGTGTTCACCTAATTATGGAATTCCATTTATATAGGAACGGGATGAAGCATTGTTGAGCCCATCGACAACATCCTTATCTTCTCCATAATCTTGTTAAACATCAAGCTAATCTTGGAAACTTTTTAAAGCATTTGTTCATGCTAGCTCATGAAGCATATGTTGGATGTAAGTGACTTCCTCTAGTTCATGTGCATTTGATGCAAGTTGCGCCGTGGATTCAAGAAAGACATTGTTGCTTCCTTTGGAGTCATCCCAAATCATTCATGCATCGTGCGAAGTATACGTGGTTGAAGACTTGCAACCTTCATTCTATATGTATTCCTAGCACACCAAACCCTTGATTGATTTGTTCAAGGAGAGTAAGTTCCTTCTTAGAGTATACCTTATGCAAGGACTTTGATATCCTCGATGATGGTTCCCCTCACGAACTTCGGTAGTGTTTTATTATAAGACTACTACTTGGTCATGCTTGCACTGAGGCAGCGTGTCCACATGTTTGTAGTAAAGCAGCTCGTGTTTTGGAGCTTACTACCGTAGTTCATTCCCGAGAATCTACATAGCGTTATCTAAATCGATTTGTGTTGCAAACTTTCATTTTCTCTCTAGACTCGGCAGTCTGAATTATTCGACACCAACTAGATCTAAATCTTGGCGGATATGATGGATGGAACATCTCCCAAGAACTATAATATTGGTCTCTCGATAACGGTAAAGAGGATGTAGTGGCTGACACACCCGTAGGAAGACCTATTATTGTAGTATCTTGATTGAAGAAGTTAGCCACCTCCCCATAAGGACTTAGTAGGATTTACTCCTAGTTGTCCCTTATGGACTTTTAATGTTCGAAGTCCGACCTTTACTTGATGTTCTAGATATCAAACCATATCTATGAATGGGATCTTGCTGGTACATCATGGAGAACATTAGAAGCGGAGTGCTAAATGTCTCTCGATTCGATCATCAGATTTTGTCCCCTTGGTCTCGCTAAGGTGAAATCGAAAGTGTTATCTTCCTTTGCATCTGCATCCTCCACCAATATCCATCATGGTAGTATGTTGTGTTGCGGGATCCTTGACACGGATATTAGTAAAACCTTGATGAATATGGAAATGCTCAAGTTCTTGAGAACAGCGCAAGTGCTAGGTTTTATAAATCGGCATTAATTGCATAGTGCTATCAGTTTCCTCGGTTATGCTATAACCATCCCAACAGTGGAATCATTCTCTACTGTTGAGTTTCTCCCAGTTACTAGAATCATTCCCAACATTTGCATTTTTTTCCCAGCTAGCACCCATCATTGTGCCAGTCTACCATGGGTCTCATCCATTTCGATAATAAGCAAAATCATCCATCGCGTTGTCTTCAACAAGGTAATCCACATCATCCATACTCATCGGGTATGTCACTCATCGGACTCATTCAAGCTGAGCGATTATGATTTGCCTTAAGTTGGTATAAAGAGTTTCAATGATCTCTAAATCAAAGGTAATTCTTTTACGCCATAAAGGGATTTTCTCTGAGTCACCTTTTCCAAGGTGCCGCGTTACGGGATCATGGCAACTATTTCCTGGCCGCATTGACACCATCCACCCTCTTCCTAAGCGTGGAATTGTTGCTCACCAAATCAAACCCCATCATTTACTCTTCCATCCCTCTCGATGTGTTTTGTGTCTTAACTCGAGATGTTTCAACATCTCATCCCGCGAGTTGATCTTGTATAGCTCGATATTTGAGAAGATCAACCCTAGTGGAGTTTCTTTCCGTTGTCATTGCGTGAATGAAGATTTCAAAAGCAAAGACGTCAAGATCAATTTGAGTCAAAAAATCAACAACCTCGAGGAGACAGTTGGATCATGAAGTTTGTGATGCTTAGTGTCCCCTTTGTCTTCTTGCCCCACATCTTGAATCTCGGGGCGAGATTCTTGTTTAGTGGGGGTGAGTTGTCACAGCCCTAGCTTAGACCTTGTCTGTCTTTGCATAAGCATCCATGCATCATGTTTAAATTTTATGAAACTTGAAATGGGGATTGCCTAAACCCTAGCATCAAAGGAATTCACTAGGTTCAACTAAAATATTTTCAGTGAATTCCAAATGGCTTTAAAAAAATGTTCATCATTTACGGAAAAATGCAAGAACCATAACGGAGGTGTTGCACATTTTCATGACATATCTGATCCTTTGGATTAATTCATTAAGTATTTGCATTTGGGCATTTAATGCTAATATATAGTTTAAATGTTCAAATAATCATAAACCAAAATGTTTGCTGTTTGTTATATTCCAAACAGTGGCATTGATTAGTTTCAAGATTTTTGGGTTTGACCTAGTATTTTTAATAAAGCCAAGCGATTGCGAGATAAATAAGCAGTAACATAATTAGAAAAAAGAGAGAGGCCGACCTGGCCCACTTACATGGCCCGGCTTGACCAGCCCAGCCCACCTACCTCGCCGCTCGTCGTCTTCCTCTGCCCGATGGCGAGGCGTGGCGTGCTCGAAGCCCGGCCACCTCCACCTACACCTTCGCCCTTGTTGGAGGCACCGAGGTGCCACGCACTCCCCTCGACCCCTTGCACCTCTCCCCTCTCTCCCAGGACTCCCTCTCCCTCCTCTGCTTTCGCTTCCAGGGCCACAAAGTCTTTGCCGTTGGCGCTTCGCCACCACCACAGCCAACGCCTCTCCCTCAACCTCCCGATCAGCCTAGAGGCTCCGCCACTCCGTCCTCGACCCCCTCACCAAGCCACGCCCCTCCAGAAGCCCCGAACGTCCTCACTGGGCCCGTCTCCTACCTCGGACCCGCCCGGTCGCCGTCGCTTGGGTCGTTGAACTCGGGCGCCCCAGGCAGTGACCACCTCTTCCTTTCCACTGTGAGCTCCTAAGCCTCCCCTCTCTCTTCCCCGCCTCGATTGCGCCCTGTAGCCTCGATCCCACCAAAGTCGAAGCTTGCTCGCCGCCGTCCATGTCTCTGTCGCGGCTAGAACCCACATGTGTCGCGTCCAGGAAACCTTTATGTCGTCCTCATCGTGCTCCAAGGAACCCAAAGCACCTAACCACTCATCCTCCCGTGCCGTGGCGCCTTGCCATTCTCACCGAACTCCGTGGCGCAGCCAAGCTTCGCCGCCCGTCGACTCCAGCCACCCTAGGCCGGAGACCACCTTGTTGGGGATATTACCACTAGGTGTAAACCCGGCGGCTTAGGCGGATTAGCTCATTAGAGGTGTAATCGGAGAAAGGCCCAAGGCCTATAGTCGGTTTAGAGCTTGTGGCAAGTAAACCGGCACGATGTATGACTTGTATTGTAAGTTAGGAATAGAGATACCAACCGGGATCACAGTATGAACGGTTGGGACTCTCTGAACCGACAGGCGTCACTCGTGTATATAAGGGGCGACCGGCGGCGGTTCAAGGACGATCGACCACAACTCGAGCCTAAGCGAAGCTTGTTTGCTCCTAGCCATCGAGAATACATCAATTCCATCACAACTAGGCGTGGCTTTTACCTTCATCGAAGGGGCGAACTAATATAAAACCCTTGTGTCTTTGTGTCGCTTTAACCCTGAAGTAAACCCGTAGCGATGGCTCCACGACTAAGTCCTTACGCTAGGACATCTGCGTGACAAATCACGACAACCACCATCCAAAGCAGCGCCATCGCGCCGACTCTCCATGAGGCCAAAGCGCACCGAATGGTGCACCATAAGCGAAACCTAAGCCCCTCGAGTGCTTCGCAGCGTTACAGTGCCATGGCGTAACTCGGTGGCGTGATGTGGCGGTTTCATTAGCGCTAATGACCACTCTAAACACCCCTTGAGCCAATGCCATGTGGGCCCCGAGCCTAATTGGATTAGTTTAATTTTTGTTTAGATTAGTGCTAACTTGTGGACCCCGTGTGATTTTGACTTAGTCAAGTCAGCGTTGACCGGCCCACATGTCGTACACCTAAGCGCTTTGAGACAACGACATATGGGTCCCACAGGTCAGGTTTGACTGGCCAACCAGTTGACCTCTTGGCGTGACCACGACATCATCTTGGCGCAATAACTAATTCTGGGATTTTTCTTATCTGGAAATTCGAGAAAATAGACAAAACTTCTAAAAATCATATAAAATCAACCGTAACTCCAAATCAAACAAATTATATATGAAAAATGATCAGAAAAATCAAATCTATCCATCTGTACCATTTTATGCATGTTAGAACAACTTTTGTTCACTGTTTAGGTCAAATCAAATAATGGCATATGAATATCTACATATGGAGTTTGAATTTGAATCTTGTATCCAAACCAACTTCTTTTAATCTGGTTGCTAGTTGCATTAGCTCAAACCACAGCATATTGCGATGTCACACTCATGCATCATATTGTTGCATTACATTGATTGTGTTCTTTCTCTGTTGCCGGTATTGTTCCCTCTCAGTAGACGATGTTCGACGATGTGATCGATGACACCGATGAAGAACGATATTATCTTCAGAAGTGCCAGGCAAGCAAAACCCCCTTGTTCATTCCGATACAATCCCACTCTCTCGCTCCTGCTCTCTTTTACTGCATTAGGACAACAACCATTCAATTGTTACTTGCTGCGGTAGCTGAACCCCTTTATCCTTTGCATGACTGTCATTCCACGATAAATAGATGAAAGCAGCACTAGCATGAGTAGGAGTTGTTTGAGCCTGTTGTGCCTACTCATTCATGCTTGTTTGTCATGCCTGCTATTGCTTAGAGTTGAGTCAGGTCGATTCATCGGAGGCGAATCGGTGTGTGAACATGTCCTCTGTGTGTGAGCTAAGTGTGTGAACACGATTTGGTAAAAGTAGCGGTGAGGCCATGTAGGAGTACATGGTGGGTTGTCTCATTGCAGCCGACCTCGAGGCTGAGTTACGTGTTTGTGATCCATGATCTGATTACTACCACGCATTGGGCGAAACCAATGGACCCTCTCGGCTTCTTAATCACCCTTGTCCTCTGTCCGGGGAGTTGCAAGTAGTTTTAGTGTTTGTAGTATCTTTGGAGGCGTGCTTGTGCTGGCCGTAAAGGGTGGGCTGTGATCACGGTGAACACGTGGCAGATGGCAGGCGCCCGTTTGGTGTCGGAACCTGTTCACATCGTTTGGGGCTGTGGCGAAACCTCGGCGGATCTCCTCATGGATGGAACCGAATAGGCGATAAACACTGGACTAGGGACTTGAGTGTTTAGGTAGGTCGTGGCCGACACCCGTTGGGCTTCCTTGAAGGTTGCAGTACATGTCGTGTATGGCGGTAAGTGGTGAGCGTGTGTGAATAAGTACACCCTGCGGGTTAACATCATCTATTGAATAGCCGTGTCATGTAAAGGACTTACAGGTTGCTTGGGCGGTTCATAGACAAGTGAAAGTGGATACTCTAAAATCGCAAGATAAGCGTGAGTGCTATGGATGGCGTTCTCGAGAGGGGGGAGGCGGATCCATAGTGGTGTATTGATATGGTGAATATGTGGACTCGTGTGCCACCTCAAAAGAGTTACTTGCGATCGTGGTTTGGGATAGCCACGAGTCAAAGCTGACTTCTTGCTGTTAAACTCCACCATCCCTTTGTTAATAATGATGCATATGTAGTTAGTTACGATGTAAGTCTTCTTTGGGTACATTTGTACTCACGTTTGCCTATTTTATGTTTTGCGAGAGACTTGGTCTCGCTAGTAGTTCACGTGGACTTGACGCTTAGCTTGTTACCTCAGCTACGATCTTGTGCCCTCGGCAGGATCAGTAGATAGTCGAGCTTCTAAGCCTTTTTCATTTGTAGATATACGTACTCGGACATGTTAGCTTCGCTTGTGCTTTGATTTGTATGCTCACAGAATGTTGGGTCATGAGACCTATGTTTGTAATATCTCGCTCCTCGGGCCTAATGAATAAATACTTGAGTCGTAGAGTCATGTTGTGATGCCATGTTGTATTTGCACATATCGAGCATATTGTGTGTATGTTATTGAAATGCTTGGTATGTGTGGGATCGACTATCTAGTTGTTTTTCCTTAGTAGCCTCTCTTACGGAAATGTCTCCTAGTGTTTCCACCGAGCCATGGTAGCACTCTTGCTCGGAACATAGGCTGGACATGTGTCCTTCTTCGTTCTGTATACGTCCCTTGAAATATCACGCGTTAGTCTAGGAGTCTGTTAGCCCTTCTGGCCGGTTTCACGAGTCTGCTAGCCCAGTGGTACAGCGGAACTTACTGTTGATGACCAACACGTTCGATCTGGGTCATGGATGCTGTCCTGTAAGTCTGTGCCACTTTGGGTTTACAACTAGCCATGTCAGCCGGGCTCCTTTTCATATGGATGCTAGCGACACTATCATATCGTGTGCCAAAAGCGTAAGCGGTCGAAGCGCAAAGTGGCGACACCGTGGGGATACCGTGCATGAGGCGCAAAGTGATATGGTGTTACAGGCTAGATCGATGTGACATTGAGTCGGGAGTCGACACCGAGGGCGTCGGTTCCTCACGAGTGGGGTGTATGTTATAGCACGGCTTATTAGGGATGATAGACTACTCA
>JAHHZJ010002595.1:0-33751 GCA_021437245.1 Aegilops speltoides
AAGCATTTAACTGATCTAGGTTTTCACCTCGGTGAAACCGAGTTGTGATTTCAGGCGTGACCAAAGTGCATAACTGCCTGCGATTATCCATCTCAGTGCCACCGAGTTTGACAACTCGGTCCCAATGACAAAGGTATATATATACTCCAAGGGCATGCGTTGATTTCTCCTTCAAGCGCTTCGCCCCCACCCCTTCTGCCGTCGCCTTGGTCTCCGGATTGTCTCCGTAAATCGCTTTGTGCGCCCTCGCCCGCAGGTCTCGTCCGTCAGCGGACATCTTCTCCGCGCCGTTGCCGCGTAGAAAACTCCACCAAGTTAGGGTGAGTTTGATCCCTCGTGCTCCATCTCGATTCAATGCGTTTGGTTTGCCTAGAATCTTGCCACAATTGAAATCTTCTGTACACAGATTAGTTCGTTTGGACTAGATTGAGTAAAAGTTTTAGGGTTAGGTTTCATGAACACATCTCGGTGAGACCGATTTTACATTTTCGGTATGACCGATTTGGCCTATAGCCATTACCTTTGCACCTTCGGTCCAACGAGTTGTGCAAATCGGTGTGACGAAATAGCGATCTGTGAAACCCTAGTGTTTTCGGCGGGACGAAACCCACCGGTCAGCAAGAAAGTGGTGTGAATGCTACTGTTTGAACACTTGATTCACGAATTTTAAACTCGGTCGACGAAATGTCTTGTGAAAACCTAATACTAGAATTTGAACTCATTTTTTTTGCAAAATCTTACTGCGGTTTGTGATGACTCTTCTACTCTGCCTACACCTTATCTATTCACGGGTTGTGGCCATATCGAGATGCGGTGGCAGTCGAACAGTCGAGACACCCATTGCGAGATATTCGAGGCGGGCACTAGTCTGATCCAGTGAGCTCATCGAGATGATGGTGAGAGGAGTACACCAAGTGGTTTGCCTCCTGCAGCCACGAGGGCTAGAAGAAGAGGAACTCGGATGATGAGGATTCGATTTTGTTGTTGAGAAGAGGTAACCTCAAAGCCAAGAGGAAGGTTGTTGCCAAAGAGCCTCGAGGTGACAAACTAAGAAGGGCACCGAGAAAAGTCAAGCAGTCCTTGTTGCCAGAAGCTAAATTTGGAGAGAAGCACACAAGCAAAGTGAAAAACTTCCAAGAAAGAGATTAGTGCATGATGATGCAGCGAGAGAGGAAGATGAGGATGAGAAGCACCCGGCCTCCTCGAAGCCTAAGCTCATGGGTGATGCCATCGAGTGGAGCCACTTCAAAGCCAAGCAATCTGCTCGATCAAGGCAGCTCGGCAAAACTTCTTTGCTAAGCCAAAGAAAGCGATCGAGAAACATTCCGCATCTGAAAAAGAACAAAGATGATGTGCCACCGGTGTGTCGGATGATGAAGCACCGTTTCTTTGAAACTTCGTCGAAACTGCCACTACATAATGATGCTCATCCTCAAGTGAGAATATGAAGGAAAGGAAGATAGAGGTCTCGGGCTATGGAGACAAAGTGACCCATATGCCGTGAGGAGAAGAACTACTGTAGATCCGATTTCACACGAGAGAGCAGCGGGACTTCTATGAGACGTCTTGATGGACAAAGAAGCCCATAGTCGCGAGACAATCGATATGTTGATTGGAAGTACATTGGCAATGAAAACCGAGATTTCTTTCCACATGTGCATGAAAGCTTCTTGCATGTGGTGTTTGCAGACTTTGTAGGTCGAAGTTGACAAATTGGAGCGATGAGATGATTATGCAATTCTATGCCACAGCTCATTTCTATCTGATGGAAAGATTACATGGATGGTGAAGGCCAAAGATTTTCTTCATCTGTTGAAGAATGGGAGAACTTCGAATGCTCGATTACAAAAGAGGATGATATTGATGTATATGGGATTCCAAGAAGAATCATGAATCCATGAAGAACATGTACAAAGAGGTTCGGCTAAGGATTTGGGAATCTGAAGCTCGGCTCGATGTACTATCTCGGGCAGGTCTACCTACCACTAACACTATTAAGAGGCATACCTTGATGCCCAAATGGAGATCATCGCATGATCGGAGGATACTCTATCAACATGCTGCATATACTTGATGAAAGCACCCTTCAAGGTGATGGACTTGATGGTTGAGACCATTAAGAGGGCTGCGGTGACGAGAAAAGGTCATGTGGATTTGCCCGCATATTGGATGCTTATCAATGCCAAGTTTGTACGGGCACATTCTTGTTGGATAGAGAACACTTACCCACTGCGGAGCGAGCATGAGGACAATGTTGTTGTGATGGATGAGGAGGATCAACATCGATTGAAGGTCAAGCAAAGATTGAAGCTGCCAAAGAAAGCCAAAAGGTGACAAGGAAGCGGCGGCAGCTAAACCAAGAGTGTCGGAAGCAGCTCTTGAAGCTACAAAAGGATTGAACAACGCTGGCAGCATTATGCAGTCTCGGGAGAGCCTAGAGAGGATTGTTGAAGACAAGATCCACGCTCTGGATGTGAAGCGGCCCGAAGTGCAAGTATTTGTCAACAAGCTTGGCGGACATTGAGGAAGCAAAGAGGGAGAAGGAAGAGCTTATGCGTGAGATGCGAGAGATGACTTAGTCAGGATGCTTATCAGCAGGCTGCTCCGGTTCCTCTCGGGACCTCGATCATTGCTATTCGATGTGAGACACGGGACTACAGCTTGGCACCTCCACAGTTCCATCGGTTGCTCCAACTCCGGCTCCGGTGACCACTCCTCCAGCCTGAGACATCAGTGAAGTCTTCGCCGATCTTGTCATATCAACTCAACATCAACCCAGGCGGGGAGCCGCCCGGTGAGTCCCGGTGGCGCTTAGCTCTATGCCTTTTGAACTTTTGGTAACTTGTTGCCAAGGGAAAGTGTATAGATCATAGGACTTCGAGAGAGAGTGTTGTTGTCTTTGCGCTTTTGCTCTTTCGTTCTTTTGCGGTTTCCTTTGAGATACTTTTGGTTTTGAGACATTCCGTGTGTTTGATACTCGTTTGATCCTACTTTAATGAGTGCTTGGTAGTACTATGCTTTAATGTGTGCTTAATGCTTATCATATGCTATTCCTATCTTGTATGACCATTTACTCATGTCTTGGTGATTGGGTGCATCTGTTCATTCTTATCATTTTATGCGCTCCACCAAGATGTATGTGACATGGAAGAGTGACCCATGATCCTAATCGATTGTGCATTTGCATTCAAGCATAAATCTTAAATAATGCACAAATTTGGGGAGCTCTTGCTTATCACATACTTCTCAAAGCGACGATATTATTCATTGATTATATCCTTTATCGAGCTTTGATCTATATGTTGTCATCAATTACCAAAAGGGGAGATTGAAAGTGCAACTAATCCCGGGTGGTTTTGGTAATTAATAACAACATATATATCATTGAACTAATAGTTACTTGAGAATCATTTGAAAGTTCATTGATATGGGTATGGCAAGGGTGAAAAGTGGACCCTCAAAATGCTAAGGCAAGCATTGGCAAAAGCTCAAGACTCCATTTTTGGTTTAGTGATCCAAGATCACATTGAGTCCATAGGAAAGCCAATACTATTAAAGGGATGAGGTTATGATAATGATCTGGTTGCTCAAAGTGTTTAGTGATACATCTCCTAAACTATCGGCAACTCTCTTTGCCATATACACTCATAAGTAATCTCGGTCCCACGATTTTCCAAACTTCAGTCACACGAGATGAACCACCTCAGCCATATAGCCAAACCCTAGAAATCTCGGATTTTCCAATTCGAACTTCGGTCTCACGAAACTTGAGTTGCCAAGCTTACGTAACCTACATCATCAAATCGGTGTCCGAGATGATGAAGTCAGTCCCAAAGTTGGCAAGCTCTGTCTTTACAGAATCGGACAAACCGAGTTTGTATTTTGGTCCCGAAAATCCCAACGTTCACATGATTTGAACTTTCGGTCTCACCGAGTTGTCAACCGGTCCCAAGAGATTGGTCAAATGTGTGTAGCAGTTGGATTTTGTGTGGAGGCTATAAATACCCTCCACCCCCTCTTCATTCGTGGAGAGAGCCATCGAAAAGAACTACCACTCCTACCTTACATTTACGAGAAGAACTACCTACCCTTGTGTTGAGATCAAGTTGCTCCCTCCCACCATATGAAGCTTGATCTCTAGCCTTCCCAAGTTGCTTTCCACTCAATCCTTTCTTCCACCATAGCCAAATCGGTGAGGAGAGTTGAGTGTTGGGGAGATTATCATTTGAAGCACAAGAGCAAGGAGTTCATCATCATCAACACCATCTATTACCTTTTGGAGGTGGTGCCTCCTAGATTAGTTGGGTGTCGCTTGGAGCCTCCGTCGAGATGTGGAGTTGAACCAAGAAGTTTGTAAGGCAAGGAGATCGCCTGCCGTGAAGATCTACCCGAGTAAGGCTAGCCCTCCGTGGGCGTGAGCCATGATGGCATGAACAAGGTTGCTTCTTCGTGGACCCTTAGTGGGTGGAGCCCTCCGTGGACTCTACATGGCCGTTACCCTCCGTGGGTTGAAGTCTCCATCAGCGTGGAATGCGATAGCACCACCTACTCGGAACCACGAGAAAAATCACCGCGTCTCCAAAATTGCGTTTGCTCTTCTCCACCTCTCTTTACTACATGTGCAATTTACTTTCCGCTGCCTATACTCTAGAATTGCATGTGTGGGTGATGCTTGACTTGATCATAATTGTGAATCTGCCAAAAACTTGTCTTTGTCAAAAGGCATAACTTTTATATTGTCAAGTAGTCTAATCACCCCCTCTAGACATACTTCGATCCTACACAAAGTTTCTTTGTGTTTCCCCGCCTCCATGGGAGGAATCTACCTCGTCATCTTGGACGGCGAGGTATAGCGCCTGCCTGCAGGGGACCCTTCTCGGTCCCAGGCCCTTCTTAGGCCCCATCCTCTCCGGATGGGCGGCCCTCCTCTTCTTCCTCCCATTCGGGAGAGTGTTCCTCGTTGTCTTGGACAGAGGTGACCTTCTGTGGAGACCCTTCACGATCCTGGGGGCCTTCTTTTGGCCTTCTTTTACGGCGCCTTGTAGGGCGTCGGGACTAACATCTCCTTGGAGAGCATCTCTTGAGCCTTACAGCGGTGGGCAGACGGTCAATCCGCTCCATTGTCTCCACATACTCTGATCAAATATACACAATGACTTAAGATTCCCTCATGAGTACATTGGGAAAGACTACATCTGGTGGTAGTCGGGAAAACTCACTTGGACGGGGGCAGCGTGGCGTGAAGTCCGCGGTCCTTGGATGTGGGAGGAGGTATCTCGGAGGCCTGAACAGCTCCTTCCATGCGCCCTTGTGCGTCATGCCGTAGAAACTTTGAGGCGTGCGGTGTGCGGTGGGGACGAACTCCCACAGTTAAAAAGCCGCCTTGAGCACGAAGAATCTGGCGGACAAGCATGACTTGGACCATGTTGACAAGCTTGATTTTCTTGTCCTTCATATTCTTGATCACGATTAAAGTCCGGTCAGCTCTGCGAGGTTTGCCCCAGCCAGGCCCTTCTTTTCGGGAGGTAAGACCCATTAGAATTGAACTAAAGAGACGCCCGCCTAGTTGGCGTCAGCGGCTCGGTGATGTAGAACCACCCGATTGCCACCCTTTCATGGTCTCCGTGAAGGAGCCGTCGAGCGAGTGGCGTTGGGCATCTTGCCCACCATGGCGCCTCCGCCTCCGCTTGCTAGCCGCTCACGATCTTGGCTTCATGCGAGAAGATTCGTAGCCACGAGCGAAGTGAGGCTGATGCGGAGGAAGGCCTCGCACACAATGATAAATGCCGAGATGTTGAGGGGCGAAATTTGGGGCTAGATCATGGAGATCTAGCCGTAGTAGAACTATGAGCCAGCGGACAAAGGTATGAAGTGGAAATCGAGTCCATGGGCCGAAGTGGGCAAAATCGACCCTCTCATGGGGTTCCGGAGTTGGGTGACCTGCCCTTCCGTCCGATGCTTGATCTTGCGATATCTGACCAAGTATCCGGCCACGGAGCTTATAATGCTCTCTTCCTTCACGGTGGAAGCCACCACTTGCCTCTGCTCCGGACATGTTTGGCTGTCGCGGAGAAGGCATGAACAGGTATTGGAGCTCGATGGTGTGGGAATGGATAGCGAGAGAAGGAAGAAGGCGTGGGTGAAAATGGGGAATCCTTATCTCTTTATAGGCGGCGAGCGGTGCACCTCCCACTTTCTCGTTGAGAATTGCTTACTTCGGCGCCACGATTGATTGCGGCGGTTGGGTTACCATACCGTATTGATGGCAATCACGTAATAAGGGACATGATCTCTCTTTGTGACAAGGCAGCGCATAAAGAAACCGCCTCATAATATGCGCTATGGCTGGTTGTGGAGAAAGCAGTTGAATAATGACCCGACCATAGTATCATGTCACTTTGTCTAAAGTTGTCAGCAGATTATATTGGTGAAATATCATTCTCTCTACGGTGGTATGTAAAGATCATCTTGCAAATCCGGACACGGTTTAAGTGTTCGATGATTACTTTGGACTATTCGGAGATGGAACCCGCCTTGCAATGCCAAAGACAAAACTGCGCGCCGAACTCATCGTCATTGAAGTCTGGTTCAGGGGCTAGTGAGGGAGTCCTGGATTAGGGGTATCCGGACAGCGGACTATATACTTTGGCGGGTTGTGGGACCGTGAAGATCTTGGACTCAAGACTCAAATCCCATGTCGGATGGGACTCTCCTTTGCATGGAAGACAAGCTTGGCGATCCGGATATTATATTCCCTTCTTTGTAACCGACTCCATGTAAACCCTAGCCCTCTCTGTGTCTATATAAGCCGGAGAGTTTAGTCATAGAGGGGCGATCACAATCATAATCATCATAGGCTAGATTCTAGGATTTAGCCTCTATGATATCATGGTAGATCAACTCTTGTAACACCCATATCATCAATATCAATCAAGCAGGAAGTAGGGTTTTACCTCCATCGAGAGGGCCCGAACCTGGGTAAACATTGTGTCCCTTGCCTCCTGTTACCACTAGCGTAAGACACATAGATCGGGACCCCCTACCGAGATCCGCCGGTTTGACACAAGCAACGACGCCTTATGAACTGTGGTTTGGTAAGAAACCAAAGTTGTTGTTTCTTAAAATTTGGGGCTGTGATGCTTATATGAAAAAGGCTTCAACCTGATAGCTCCAACCCAAATCGGAGAATCGTCTTCATAGGATACCCAAAGGAAGCTGTTGGTACACCTTCTATCATAGACCGAAGGCAAAATCTTTGTTGCTAGAATGGATCCTTTCTAGGAAGGTTTCTCTCGAAAGAAGTGAGTGGGAGGAAAGTAGAACTTGATGAGGTAATTATACCTTCTCCCTTATTGGAAAGTAGTTCATCACATAAATCAGTTCGAGTGATTCCTAACCAATTAGTGAGGAAGTTAATGATGATGATCATGAAACTTGAGATCAAGTTACTACCGAACCTTGTAGGTCTTCGAGTAAGGTCCGCGCGAGGTAGTGCAGTAATCCTGTTACGGAAGTCATGTTACTAGACCATGATGAACCTATGAACTATGAGGAAGCGATGATGAGCCCAGATTCATGAAATGGCTTGAGCCCATGAAATCGAGATGGGAGCCATGTATGAGAACAAAGTGTGGACTTTGGTGGACTTTCCGATGATCGGCAAGCCATAGAAAATAAATGGATCTTTAAGAAGAAGACCGTATGGATGGTAATGTTACTATTTACAAAGCTCGACTTGTTGCAAAGGTTTTGACAAGTTCAAGGAGTTGACTACGATGAGACTTTCTCACTCGTGGCGATGCTTAAGTCTGTCTGAATCATGTTAGCGATTGCGCATTTTATGATTATGAAATTTGGCGGATGGATGTCAAAACTGCATTCTGAATGGATTTACGGAAGAAGAGTTGTATATGATGCAACTAGAAGGTTTTGTCGATCCAAAGCGCTAACAAAGTGTGCAATCTCCAATGATCCATTTATGGACTGGTGCAAGCCTCTCGGAGTTGGAATAAGCACTTTGATAGTGTGATCAAAGCATATGGTTTTATCTGAGACTTTTGGAGAAGCTTTGTATTTACAAGAAAGTGAGTGGGAGCTCTGTAGCATTTCTAATATTATATGTGGATGACATATTGTTGATTGGAAATGATATAGAATTTCTGGATAGCATAAAGGGATACATGAATAAGAGTTTTTCTCTGAAAGACCTCAGAGAAGCTGCTTACATATTGGGCATCAAGATCTATAGAGATAGATCAAGACACTTAATTGGACTTTCACAAAGCACATACCTTGATAAAGTTTGAAGAAATTCAAAATGGATTAGTCAAAGAAAGGGTTCTTGCCTGTGTTACAAGGTGTGAAGTTGAGTCAGACTTAATGCCCGACCCTTGCAAAATATAGAGAAAATGAAGGTCATTCCTATGCTTGACCATAGGTTCTATCATGTATGCAATGTTGTGTACAGGACTGATGTGTGCCTTGCTATAAGCACGATGGGAGGTACCAAAGTAATCGGTGGAGCCTTTGGACAGCGGTCAAGAACATCTGAAATACGAAGAGGACTAAGGATATGTTTCTTGTTTATGGAGTTGATAAAGAGCTAAATAAATAGCAGTTACGTCGATGCAAGTAAACTGATCCGGATAGTATGAAGTGCGCCAAATCGGATCGTATTTTTATTGAATGGAGGAGCTATCGGTTAGTGCGGTTCAAGCGAGGCGTCGTGGCGGGATCTATGTGTGAAGCGGGTACATTACGCTTGGAGCGACAAATGAAGGAGTTTGGATGAAGGAGTTCATATCCGATCTAGGTGTCATACCTAGTGCATCGGGTCAATGAAAATCTTTTCGACAATCTTGGTGCAATTGCCTTGGCAAAGGAATCCAGATTTCACAAAGAACCAAGCACATCAAGAGATGCTTCAATTCCATCCGTCATCAAGTGTCGGAGGGGACATAGAATTTGCAAGATACATGGATCGAATGTTGCGGACCCGTTGACTAAGCCTCTTCCACGAGAAAAACATGATCGGCACCAAAGCTCCATGGGTGTTAGAATCATTACTATGTAATCTAGATTATTGACTCTAGTGCAAGTGGGAGGTGAAGAAAATATGCCTAGAGGCAATAATAAAGTTATTGTTTATTTCCTTATTTCATGATAAATGTTTATTATTCATGCTAGAATTGTATTAACCGAAAACTTAGTACATGTGTGAATACATAGACAAAACATATTGTCCCTAGTATGCCTCTACTTGACTAGCTCTTAATCAAAGATGGTTATGTTTCCTAACCATAGACATGTGTTACCATTTGATGAACGGGGTCACATCATTAGGAGAATGATGTGGTGGACATGACCCATCCGTTAGCTTAGCATTATGATCGTGCAGTTTCATTGCTAACGCTTTCTTCATGACTTATACAAGCTCCTTAGACTATGAGATTATGCAACTCGCGAATACGGAGGAACACTTTGTGTGCTACCAAATGTCGAGCGTAAATGGGTGATTATAAAGGTGATCTGAGGTGTCTCGAAGGTGTTTGTTGGGTTGGCATAGATCGAGATTAGGATTTGTCACTCCATGTTTGGGAGAGGTATCTCTGGGCCCTCTCGGTAATACACATCACTATAAGCCTTGCAAGCATTGTGACTAATGAGTTAGTTGCGGGATGAAGTATTATGGAGCGAGTAAAGAGACTTTTCGATAGCGAGATTGAACTATGTATGATGAATCACGAGCGATCGAATCTCGGGCAAGTAACATCTGGATGACAAAGGAATAGCGTATGTTGTTATGTGGTTTGACCGATAAAGATCTTACGTAGAATATGTAGGAACCAATATGAGCATCCGAGGTTCCGCTATTGGTTATTGATCGAGAGATGTGTCTCGGTCATGTCTACATAGTTCTCGAACCCGTAAGTCCTTGCGCTTAACGTTCGATGATGATTGGTATTATGAGTTTATGTGATTTGATGTACGAAGGTTATTAGTCCGGATGAGATCATAGACATGACAAAGAGTCTCAAAATGGTGAGACATAAAGATTGATATATTGGACAGCTATGTTCATCTGGCGGAAGTGTTAGGAGAAGTTTGAATAAAATCGAGATCTGGGAGGTTCTGGAACCCAGAGGATTAATGTGCCTTAGTGGGCCTTAGTTGAGAAGAGAGAGGGCTGGCGGTGGCGCCCCCTTGCCCAGTCCAAATTGGATAAGGGAAGGGGGGCGCCCCCCTCTCCTTCC
This sequence comes from Aegilops speltoides, assembly GCA_021437245.1. Lineage (NCBI taxonomy): Eukaryota > Viridiplantae > Streptophyta > Magnoliopsida > Poales > Poaceae > Aegilops > Aegilops speltoides. Next base: position 10,254 of record JAHHZJ010002595.1, read on the forward strand.
TTCTCTTCTCTCCTCTTTCTCTTCTTCTCCTTCTTGGACTAGGAAAGGGTGTCGTGGGATTTCTGTGGGAGCACGAACACCTATGGGCAAGAGCCTTCTTGTCCGTAAGGAGGCGGGGCGCCTTGAAACAGATCGAGGCTGGCCTTGAGTTTTACCCGGCCGGGCTCTCGGAGATAAAACTCTCTGCTGCTTTGTGTTTGTATTCGTTCTTGCTCGAGGCGTGGCGTGTTGTGGTGTTGAATGTGTGAATGAACGAACTGCGGAACCCTTTCTCGTCGCATGGGCCTCCCTTTTATAGTCTAAGGAGGTCGCACGACGGTGTGCAGCGTAAAAAGAAGTAGAAAGGTAAAAAGCAGTTGGTACAACTGCTACTGTGATGTCCCTACCTAACTCGGCGGGGACAAGGGCATTTAATGGCGTCCGGTCGCCCTAGCAGTGCAAGGAAGCGGCCGTTAGAGGCGCCACCGATCGCCACGATGGCCTCCTTGTCGACTTAAACACCACCTCGCCTTTGCATAGCTGCTGGCGCCTCACTGCGTGCTCTGAGATGGTCTGGGGCGACCGTCGTTGGATCTTGTTGGAGCTTGGAGTGCAGAGTGGTAGCCTTGCGCGGCAAGCGCCTTGCGACCGTCGTCTTGTCGCATCGGCAAGCTTATGCTTCGCCGTAACTTGCCGGGCCTTGAGGCGTCGCGGCAAGTTCTCTGAAGCGCCTTGGTTGGCCTTCCCGGCAAGCTCCTCTTGCCGGGGTCTTTATCCTTCCCGGCAAGCTCCTCTTGCCGGGGCCTTGTCCCTCCCGGCAAAACTCCTCTTGCCGGGGCCTTGCTTTCTCAGTTAATACTTTGTTCTTGAATGGCAGTAAATAGGAATGACGGAGGATCTTGGCGGGCGCCCGGCAAGCCTTGCCCACCAGTCTGCTGTTGCCCGTGCACAAGTTCGAGGTACTAAGGTACCCTACTTTAATCTACCGGCGAGCCAGGCCCTAAGATTGCACATGAGGGCTATGGAATCAATAGCACGCGAGTCCACGTTGTATTCCCAGCCCCGATGTGATGTATCTTGATCGTGGGTGGAAGGCGTTAGCTCGCATCCACAGCTTGGCCGGGGTTTACCCTCCATTTTAAGTTAATGGAGGCGACCTTCTCTCCGTCAAGGTCTTGAGGACTCCGGCATTGGCGAGTGCTGCATGGATAGCTCCTCCCGGCGAGATTCCTCCTCGGCGAGTAGCGAGGAGGCGGCAACTCTTGATGAGGTAGCGGGCAGCGGGATGGCAGGTCCGACTAGGTGTCGAGCGCGCCGTGTGCCACCGCGCCCCATCATCCGTGTCGCCCGGCGCTTGAACTCCCGGGGTCATCTCCTTGGGCGGTGGCGTGGGGAGGCTGCGGAAGAGGAAGAGGGTTGGCGGCAAGGCCGTCAAGTCGAATATGAGGGCTTGGTGCCCTCGGCAGCGTCTTGACGTCTGCCGCCCGTCTTGAGCTCTGCTTCGGCGCCGCAATCACCATTCAGCCACGAGAGGTTCCGGGATGTTCTCTTGGTGTCTTCGGCACCGTAGCTCGCCTAAGCGCCCTTTTGCCCTCTTCGCCTCCTTAACCTACCTCTGAAAGAGGGGCGGGAGAAAGGATTACGGGCATCTTATCTTTTCAATTTGTAAGCCTTGGGCCTTAGCTAAAGCTTGTATTCCTCTCTTTCATGTTTTCATCCTCTATGGACTTGTCTTTGGAATGGGATGTTTTTGAATGAAAAGGGAATGCTGGCTTGAGTTATATCCTTTACTTGATTCTATGCCTTGTATGTTCTTACCTGCGCTTTGAGGAACTTGCGGCGCAAGCACACTTCTTGAGTCGCGGAACATCGGTGATCATTGGCGGTCTTGCCTCGACAAAACCTTGTCGGGGCTAGTTGCGGCGCACTTGTATTGTTGGCGGACTCGAAAAACAAATCAAGGCACAACTTAAGCATGAGTCGATTCCTCAGCGCAGGTTTCTCATACAAGGCATGCACGTTCAGGGCAACCGCATTCCCGATCCATAAGAGGATGCATGACGAGGATGTAAAACTTATCGATATCGCAGCCCACAGCAGCTCACGGCTTCTTTGAGGATGAATCTTGTATGCAGCCCCAGCAACAACGGCTCGCGGGACCAGTGTCGGCGCTCCTTTCTTTGTTCTTGCCGCTGCTAGATCGTCATATGAATAATCTCTTAAATGCGGCAAGTTATTCTTGTAATATATATCTTTATCACAGGCCTTTGCTTTCGTCATCTCCTTTACTTGATTCCATGCCTTGTATGTTCTTACCCTGCGCTTTGAGGAACTTGCGGCGCAAGCACACTTCTTGAGTCTGGAACATCGACAGCCATTGGTGGTGCTGCCTCCGCTAAAACCTTGTCGGGGCTAGTTGCGGCGCACTTGTATTGTTGGCGGACTCGAAAACAAATCAAGGCGCTTAACAACGCCAGTCGATTCCCTCACTTTACAGGTTTTTCCATACAAACGCGATCGTTCAAGGAGTATGCAACCGCATTCCCGGCCCATAAGAGGATGCATGATGAGAGCGAAAAGACTTATCGGCATCGCGGCCCAGCGACCACTGGCTTGCTGCGGAGGAATCTTGGTACTCGCAGCCCCGGCAATCTTTGGTTTGCAGAGGCCAGTGCGGTCGTATCTGCTCCTTCCTTGTAGCTGTTATTTTAGTTATGAGAGCAACTTAGTCGATGCCGCAATAAGTTACTTTTGTAATGTAACTTTATCTTGGGCGATGCTATGTTATATCTTTACTTGACTCCATCCCTTGCATGTTTTTATCCTTAGGCTTTTAGGGAACTTGCGGTGCAAACACACTTCTTTGAGTCACGGAACATCGGCAGCCAGCTGGCGGTGTTGCTCGACAAGAAACCTTATCGGGGAGCTAGTTGCGGCGCTTTCATTGTTGGCGGACTCAAAACAAAGTTAAGAGCATAGCGTAGCATGAGCAGTTCCTCCGTGCCTGAGGTTTTCATACAAAGCACAGGCGTTCAAGAATATAACATAAACATTTAAAAGCATTTGTGCACTACGCTCAAATTTTGGGCAACTTAGCACTACATCATCGTGTTTCGGCAAGGCTGCACTTCTTCCTTGATTCCCTCCTGTATGTTTTCACCCTATACGCTTTTAGGGAACTTGCGGTGCAAACACACTTGCTGAGTCTTGGAACATCGGCCTTCTTTGTGATGTTGCCTCCGACAAGAAACCTCGTCGGGCTAGTTGCGTAGCGCTTTCATTGTTAGCGGACTCGAAGCAGATCAAAGGCATAGCGTGGCCGTGAGCCGATCCCTCAGCGCCGGAGTTCTCCATACAAGCGGTCTTTCAAGGAATATAACTCAAAATTTGAAGCTGACTTCTCTCTTTGCTCTACTTGCGGTGGAGCTCTATAGCACGTCCTCGGCATTGCGCCTCGGAGAGTGCGCTTGCGGAGTGGGCACGAGCTGTTCTTGCTGGATTTAGTCTTTGGTGGCTGTCTTTGCCTTCTTGCACTTGCGGTGGAGCTCGATGGTGCGTCCTCGGCAGCCTGCGCACTCGAAGAGTGCGCTTGCCGGAGTGGGCACGAGCTACGCTTGCGGACTTAGTCTTCTTCTTCTTCCCCGGGAGCTTTGACAAGTGGGTTGTGCTCTCTGTGGCTCTTTGCTTCCGGTAAATCTTGTCGGTATAGATAAGTGCATCGCCGTGTAGCCTTGGACGAAATGACACTTATCGGACCGAACATCTTGAGCACATTGTAGGCATAGTGAGAGGCTGCCATAGACTTGGCAAGTCTTTGGGCGGCCGAGTATCCCATTGTAGGGCAATGAAATCAACAACGTCAAATGTGACTCTCTACTGTCCTGAAATTCAGCTCGCTGCTTAAGCGTTCTTGGCGGTGTGATCTTCCCCTTGACTTGCTCCTTCCGGATTGATTCCTTGGAAGGCACCAGTCTTCGAGCTTCATTGTCGGGATCTGGAGCTTCTTGAGCCTGCGGAGAGATGAGATTCAGGCGGCCCGCCGTCAACCAACATCTTTGTGACCTTGAGGTTGTGGATGGTTGGCGAAACCAACATCGGCAAGCACCCGACCACGGTGATGCGTCGGGGGTGATCCTCAGCGTCAAAGACAATGGGCGTCTTGGACCACTTGAGGGGCTTGCGATTCGGTGATAGTTCTGCTGCATTTACCTCCGCACCTTGTTTGAGTTAGCCGGTGCGAGGTGTGCGAAAAGCTTACCGCCGTCAACACAAAACCTCCATTGCCTTGAAACTCTTGCTCGTCGGTTTCATCCTCATCCATCTCATCATCCTCATCTTCTTCTTCATCCTTATCGCGACCACGAGGAGGTCTATCTCCTTGCCGCTGCTTGGCCTGCTTGTGGCGCCCTCCTGGCGGGAAGCTTCTTGCGGATCCTCGCCACCTTTACAGGCCTTCTCCTTGTCGCGGCGCTCATATTCAGCTCTCTGTAGCTCCGCCATCTGCTCGACTTTCTTGCATGCTTGGAGGTCATGGCCCTTGGTGCGATGGATCTTGCAATACTACTTGCCGGAGCTGTCCTGCTTGTCGTCGGCCACCACAGCCTCGCCGGAGTCGTCGACTTTGGCCTTGTCGAGCCGCCTCCATTGCGGACTGCTCAATAACTAGCACATCCTTAGCTTTCCTCTTTACATTATTACGCCTCCGGTTCCTCTTTCTTAGGAAAGGCGTCCTCAACTGTCGAGATCATACGCTCCTACATTCTCTCAGGGAGTTTCCTCCCTCTTCGTGAGCACACTTGTCGGCCGAGCATAGAGCTCGTGACATCTCGATCTTGCACATCGCCATCTCCTCCCTCATCCTGATTCTTGCGTTCGATGGAACACACTAATAAGCTGCGGCGGGGTGTACGTTTGGGATGTTCTTGTTGCACCAGCTGAATCTCTGTATGTACTTGCGCGAAGTTCTCCTTCCTTACAGGCAAGCAAATGAAGATCGCTTTCTGGCCATGGGGCTTGTGGCGCTGTGAAAGCCGACAAACTGATAGCACAGGTCCTCCACGAAGAGATGGAGCCGTCCGGCAAGTGCATGAGCCAAGATCGGCGTTGGGCTTGAGTACCGGCGAAGTAGTTGGCGAGATCTTCTCGTCGCGCCCGGCAGCTGCACGCGATGGTGTGAGACGGCGAGGAACTCCGACGGTGTATCCTACCATCGTACTTCTGGACGCGTCGGCGAAGTTCTTGGTCTTTGGCCCTTTGGACTTACGCAGCTCACGAGTGAGCAGGGCGACCTACCGCGTCTGACAAGTCGCTGGTTCCTGGCGCGCCTGCAAATCGACAGTGGGCCCGGTAGCGCTGGTCGGATTAACGTCGCGCTTCTCTCCGGCCTTCGATCGTGTTGGCGTATTCGTGTCGTCGTTCTTGGATGACTTGGCGTTGATCGGCGGATTCGCGGAGTCAGCAGCCTTGATGGGTCGGCGTCGAGGTTGGCCGGCCAGTCGGCGATCTCGGCCTTGAGCGAGGAGTGCATGGTGGTGGCACCTAGCAGTCTTATCGGCGTCGGCTTGCACTGGCGTCTTGCGAGAGCCGATCGCTTCGGTTGCGGGGCTTATCGCGTTAAGCGAAGCCAATGAGGCTATAAATGGCCATCCTCGATCGTCAATCTTGTGTGGCGCGGAGGTAATCTAAGCAGGCTGGGCTCGGGCAGCGCTTCCTCTGGAAATCTTAGGTGGCGGCGGCGGCGGCGCGAGGCGAGATGTGCTCGGGCTCCCAAGCTGGATTGGAAGAGCAGCACCCGTCCGAGGCGGCCGCACCTCACTCGCGCCGACATCTTTGGCGTGCGCTGTTCTTGAGCGTCCGCGACCCACCAGCTTTGACTTGCTCCAGCGAGCGCGGTGCTAGGAGCACCGGGGTGTTGTCAACCCTGCACCTCTGGGAAGGCGTGGTGTCTATCACGGTTTGCCGGCGCTTGCGGGGCCTTGTTTTTGGACAGGTGGCGGCGGTGGTGGAATCGATGTAGGCGGGCGGCCACCTCAAAGGCTTCTTCTTTGGTGGCATGTTGATCACGGAATCTTGATGTAAGCCTTGTGAGCTTTGGATCGAATCATGCGACCTCGGCCCCTACTGGCGTGCCAAAGATGTCATGGGATTCTGTGAGAACACGAACACCTATGGGGCGAGCCCCTTCTTGTCGACAAGGGAGGCGGGGCGCCTTGAGCGGATCGGCGGCGCGCGAAGATTTTACCCGGCTTGGGCTCTCGGAGAGATAAAACTCCTCTGCTGCTTTGTGTTTGTATTCGTTCTTGCTCGAGGCGTGGCGTGTTGTGGTGTTGAATGTGTCGAATGAACGAACTGCGGAACCCTTTCTACGTCGCATGGGCCTCCCTTTTATAGTCTAAGGGGTCAGAAGCGGTGGCAGCGTAAAGAGGGTAGAAAGGTAAAATGCAGGTTGGTACAAGCTGCTACCAGTGATGTCCCTACCTAACTCGGCGGCGGGGACAAGGGCATTTAATGCCGTCGGTGCATATGATGCAAGAAGGCGGCCGTTAGGGGCACCACCGATCGCCACGATGGCCTCCTTGTAAACTTAAACGCCACCTCGCACCGCATAGCTGCTGACGCCTCTGCGTGCTCTGAGATGGTCTGGGGCGACCGTGGTTGGATCTTGTTGGAGCTTGGGTCTTGAGTGGTAGCCTGCTGACAAGCGCCTTACCGACACGTCGTCTTGTCGCATCAGCAAGCTTGTCGCTCGCCGTAACTTGTTGGGACGCGCGGGGCGTAGCGGCAAGTTCTCTGAAGCGCCTTGGTTGGCCTTCCCGGCAAGCTCCTCTTGCCGGGGTCTTTATCCTTCCCGGCAAGCTCCTCTTGCGGGGCCTTATCCTCTCGGCAAAACACCTCTTGCCGGGGCCTTGCTTCTCGATTAATACTTTGTTCTTGAATGGCAGTAAATAAGAATGGCAGAGGATCTTGGCGGCGCCCGACAAGCCTTCCAGGTCTTTGCTTGTTGCACATGCACAAGTTAAAGGTACTAAGGTACCCCTACTTTAATCTACACCGACAAGGGAAACCTACTCCTACTAGGGTAGAATCCTCCCCTTTAGCGCACCCTCTATGTTGACCTCCTCCTCCTCCTTCCTTTATATCACGGGGGAGGGGCACCATAGACACACAAGTTGATCTTTTAGCCGTGTGCGGTGCCCCTTCCACAGCTACACCTCGGTCATATCGTCGTAGTGCTTAGGCGAAGCCTTCTTGATAACTTCATCATCACCATTACCACAACATCATCTTTGAAGGAACTCTCCCTCGGCCTCAATTTGGATCTAGAGTTCGAGGATGTCACCGAGCTGAGCGTGTGCGGATCGCGAGAGGTGCCGTGCGTTTGGTACTTGATCGGTTGGATCGCGAAGGCGTTCGACTACATCAACCCGTTAACTAAACATACGCTTTGGGTCTCTGAGTGCGTGGACACCCCCTCATTGCTATGCATCACCTAGATAGATCTTGCGTGATCGTAGGATTTTTTGAAGTCTTGTGTTCCCCAACATTTACCACATATGTCACGTGGTGGGACTCGTGCGTGTATATATAACAGAAGGGGTTACAAGGGCCGGTTCGGGTTGTGTACGAGTATTTGATCCCTACGACAGCTATACAAGAGATAGACAACTATACAAGAGATATGATCAAATATGTACAACATCCTAACGAGAATACAACAAGCTGCTCAACAAACTACAATGTGGTACACACATGAAATACATAGTTATTTCAACATCCCCTCTCAATCAGAACTCGTCTAAGTTAAAATTGTGCGAAAAGCTTCTTGTTGCCGTAGTGTGCGGGCCTTAGTAAACTCATCCACAACTTGATCTTGTGCGGGTATAAACCTAATATTAAGCAAATTATTAGCTACTCTTTCTTTGACAAAATGATTATCAACTTCAATATGTTTGGTTCGACATGAAGCGCGGTTCTTGACAGATAAGTGGCACCAAGATTATCACACCATAAAGCCATTATGCATTATTGACTAATACCAAGTTAGTGTAACATAGATTATATCTAAATTACTTACATTGTTGCATTTGCAAGAGACTTGTACTCTATCTCGGTGATGGACCTTGATACTATAAGTTATTTTCTTGCACTCAAGAGAAAATGTTACACTTAAAAATCTGGCAAAACCTCGAGTGACACTAGTAGAAAACAAGGCTTTGGTCGGTGAGGAGTCTGGATTAGGGGATATCAGGACAGCGGACTATATGCTTTGGCGGACTGTTGGGCGTGAAGATACAAGACTCAAGACTCCGTTCCGTGTCGGATGGGACTCTCCTTTGCGTGGAAGACAAGCTTGGCGATCCGGATATTATATTTCCTTCTTTGTAACCGACTCCATGTAAACCCTAGCCCTCTCCGGTGTCTATATAAACCGGAGAGTTTAGCCCTTAGAGGGCGATCACAATCATAATCATCATAGGCTAGCTTCTAGGGTTTAGCCTCTCGATCTCGTGGTAGATCAACTCTTGTAACACCCATATCATCAATATCAATCAGCGAGGAAGTAGGGTTTACTTCCATCGAGAGGCCGAACACAGGTAAACATTATGTCCCTTGCCTCCTGTTACCATTAGTCTAAGGCGCACGGATCGGGACCCCCTACGAGATCCGCGGTTTGACAACGACATTGGTGCTTTCATTGAGAGTTCCTCTGTGTAAATCATTGCAAGGCTCGATGGCCCGTGTCGTTGTCAAGGACAACATCACCCTAGGGCAGCGCTGGCTGTAGGCCAAACTCTCTGACTAGGCGGCTTCATCATGGCCGCCCAATCGGCTTTCGCGTCGACGATGACCTCTCGAGTCATCACGAATAGCCTCCACGTCAATTCAGAACTCGCCGAACAGATGGATCCAATGGAGCTCTCCTCCCTTAATGAGCTCGTGGATCGCGCGCTACTTGAGGATTCGCCACAGACTTGACCAGATTGGGCTTAAACCCGACCAAAGGATATTAAATCCCGCGGTCACTCACAAGATAGCGGTAGTGGAGGAGCCACATACGGATTATCCCTCTATTTTGAGGACGAATTATGTCCGTATCACCAAGCTCCCTGAACCGGACACCCGCTCAAGGGAAGACATGCCCCAGACCTCGGACTTACAATGGTGTCGGCCGGAAAAGTTAGGCGACACCGGATCATTATCAAGCCGGAAGCTCCCTTGAGGCGTTAGATTGGATCAGAACCAGTTCAGCTACACCCACCCACGGACTTAAGCTGTCTCTCCATATCGGACAAGAGCCCCAGAGCGATTACATCGCTCTTGGGCTAGATTCCTCCTTGTGCTAAATAAGGTCAGGGCTGTCGTGCGGAGGGCCTTGATCTCACTTTTCTGCAAAAACTGCACGAACAAAGGAATCCTTAGTGCTATAAGTTGGCGTGACATAGTACACTTTGCTGACTTGGCAACCATAATACGGAAATCTTGTGCGATGGAAGCGCTGGAAAACCCAAGCAGAATTTTGGGATAGTCCGGCTCTCACTAAAACCTTTGCTAGAGCTAAGCGGGTGAACTCTCATAAGTCGGCCGATCAATCAACAAGAAACCAAAGCCCTCCCCAGGGCGTGGAACCGTGTTGGAAGAATGGCTCAATGGTCCATGTAAACTCCACAGCACGCCGGATACTACACCAACACATAGCCTTAGAGCATGTTGGATACTCCGGCAGGTAGCAAAAAGTGGCGAGATCTTCTTGTAAGACATAAAGCAAAACAACATCCGCCAAAAACAATCACGGTACTTACGGTCTTGAGACTTTCGCCTCAAACAACAGTATAAGCGAAACTCACGAAGCTCCGCTGAACACTGCCACGTGGCAAAAATAAATCCGTGGAACAACACTGCTATAACTTTCAGTGCCAGTGATGAACCTCAATTCCAGACAGTCCGTGCACCATCCGCTTTGGTCCTTAGCCCAATCGTGGGCTGACCTTGACTCACTAAAGTACTCATGATGGCGGAAGAGGATTAAACTTGATCTCTGAAGAAACACTAAGCAAGATGGAAATTGATAAAAAGCCGCATTGAGCAAAGCGGCACAACCTTGAGGAATCATCCTAGTCGGGGAAGCACGGTGTGCGGGAAAAATCACACTTCGATGTGGTATTCAGCTTGATTGGAAATTACAGGTCGAAGAAATCACATTCCAAGTGGCTCCTTTCAGCAGCGGATACCACGCCCTTTTAAGGCGGGGCGTTACAAGCTTTTAAGCTATACCCCATTACTGGTACTGAAGCTTAAAATGCGGACCCAATGGAATCATCACTCTAGCAAGTGATCCGGACGTCGCACTTAGCGCGAAAACAAAACCGCAACACTAGCCACGGAAGCATTATCAAAGCCCTAGCGTAGAAGAACTAACAACGCTGCGTGCCGCCGTGGACAGGGATGGCGTGATACTTGACAAGCGACCCAATTCCACCTCATTCAAACCCTTGAGCGAGATAGTCAAATTCGAGGTCCACCAGCAGACCCCACAAAGACAGCTTCCATCGGGGCACGAGTTGAGCCCCGAGTGGGCGCGCACTCTGAAATTCCTACGAGGATTGGGACATCTTACTTTGGCACCCCGGACATGCGGGCATCCCATGCAGTTGGCGAACCTGACCTCAATATCTTGAAAGGATACAAGCACATCAAAGCAGACTCTTAGGCGCTTCTCGAGCCCAGCGGCGGCCATGGGGGAAGAGCTAGCCAAGCTACTCGAGGCGGATTCATCGGAGATATCAAGCATCCGGATTGGTAGCAAATCTGGTAATGAGTACGAAAGAAGGACAAATCCTGGCGCCTATGTGTGCGACTTCAAAGACCTTAACAAGGCTTGCCCCAAGGACCCCTTCCCCTCCCTCGCATCGACCAAATCATCGGCGCCACGCGAGTTACGACTCCTTGTGTTTTCTCGGCGCATATTCGGATACCACCAAATAAAGATGGCAGAATCCGACCAAGCTGCAGCTTGGCTTTCATAGCGCCATATGGTCGCTACGCTTCAACACTATGCCTTCGGGCTTAAAAATGCGGCGCAACCTATCAGCGCATGATTCAAACATGCGGAAAGAAAATCGGCAAAATAGTGGAGGCATATGTGGACGACGTGGTCATAAAAACAAGACACGTCGAAACCCTCATAAACGACTTGAGGCTTACATTCGATAACCTCTGAACATACGACATCAAGGTGAACCCGGAAAAATGTGTTTTCGGCGTCCCCTCTGGGAAACTGCTTGGCTTCATTATTTCCAATAGAGGAATTGAAGTGAATCCGGCAAAAATCCGAGCTCTATCGCAGTTGGCTATACCAACAGACCTCAAGCATATCCAGAAACTAGTTGGATGCATGGCTGCCTTAAGCCGCTTTATCTGCCGGTTAGGAGAAAAGGCATGACCTCTATACCGCCTTCTTCGGCGCACCAAACACCGTGTGGGCCGGATGCGGCCCTGGCGGACTGGAGCGAAATAAAGGCCTTCTTGGCTAGTAATCCGGTCCTAACAACGCCAAATACTAGCGAACCTATGCTATTGTACATAAGCGCAACACATCAAGTTGTCGGCGCGATGCTCGTCGTCGAACAAGGGTTGGCGGATACAAATTCCTGCTCGAAGCGGTATATTACGTATCCACGGTCCTTACCCCATGCAAACCCTGATACCCACGCTATCAAAAGATAGCATACACGGTCTTCATGGCATCCCGGAAGCTACGACACTACTTTCAAGAGTGTTCGATTACGGTGGCCTCTGAAGTACCGCTCAGCGACATAATTATCACGCCCAATATCGACCCTATCCAAAAGGAACTCGAAGGTCCCACCAAGGATAGACCGCATATTGAAGCGCTTTACAAGGTGGATATCATTACATCAACATTACATAATAGATGGGGATACATACATAAGGCATACAATGCCACACGAATACAACATACAACATACATAAGAGCAACATCCGACTACGGATGAAACACAAACGAAACTCAAACGACATCCACCACCTGCTAGCCGGGCTGCCGACACGGAACCTATCCACGATCGAAGAAGCGGAAGAAGAACTCCAAAACAAGCAAGCAAACATCGCTCTCGCGTCATGATCATCGCATAACCTGTACCTGCAACTTGTTGTTGTAGTAATCATGAAACCACGAGGACTCAGCAATCCCATTACCATGGGTATCAAGACTAGCAAAGCTTAATGGGAAAGGAAGGGGTAAAGTGGTGAGGTTGCGGCGGCGACTAAGCATATATGGTGGCTAACATACGCAAATAAGGCGAGAAGAGAACAAAGCGGAGCGATCGTGAAGCTAGCAATGATCAAGAGGTGATCTGAACTCCTACTTCGTCAAACATAACCACGAAACCGTGTTCACTTCCGGACTCCGCCGAGAAGAGACCATCACGGCTACACACGCGGTTGATGCGTTTTAATTGGATCTGGTGTCAAGTTATCTACAACCGGACATTAACAAATTCCCATCGCCACATAACGCGGGCACGGCTCTCGAAAGTTTATACCTGCGGGGTGTCCCAACAGCCCATGATAAGCTCTCGCGATCAACGAAGGATATACCTTCTCCGGGAAGACCGATCAGTCTCGGAATCGGTTTACAAGACATTTCGACAATGGTAAAACAAGACCAGCAAAGACCGCCCGATCGCCGACAATCCCGATAGGAGCTGCACATATCTCGTTCTCGGGGCAACACGGATGAGACATCCTCTGAGTAAAACCAGACCTCGAGTTTCCCGATGGGGCCCTTGATCTCTCGTTCGGACCAACACTTAGACAAGCATTGGCGGGGGGCTAAAATAAAGATGACCCTTGGGTTAATTACTCCCAAGGGAAAGGTAGGTGGTGGTGAGGCAAATGGTAAAACCAAGGTTGGGCCTTCTTTGGAGGAGTTTTATTCAAAGCGAACTGTCGAGGGGTCCCATAAATCACCCGACCGCGTTAGGAGCATAAAATCCGGGAACATAACACGGTATGGCGGAAACTAGAGGCGGCAAGAGTGGAACAAAACACGGGCATAAGGCCGAGCCTTCCACCCTTTACCAAATATATAGATGCATTAATAATATAAGAGATATTGTGATATCCCAACATAATCCACATCCACCATGGAGCAATCTTCAACTTCACTGCAACTAACAACGCTATAAGAGGGCTGAGCAAAGCGGTAACATAGCCAAACAACGGTTTGCTAGGAAGGTGTCAAAGGTTAGAGGTTCATGGCAATTTGGGAGGCTTGAAGAGCAAATGATAGGTAGCATGACATAGCGATAGAAGCGAAGCAACTAGCATAGCAATGATAGTAGTGAGATCGAGGTAGCGGTCATCTTGCACGAAATCCATAAGGAAGAAGAACGAGTCCATGAAGAAGATGAAGCCACGAAGGCGAACCAAGCGTGAGCGAGCGCATCCTCACGATCATAGCAAGCGAGAACTATCGAGAAGAAGCACACAACATAGTAAACACACCACACATGACAAGACATGATGCACAACAAGCATGATGCATGACAAAGCTACATGAAGCTACTCATGGCAAGAGATGATGCAAACAAGAACAACACATCAAGGCAAGTTTAAATGAGGCGGGAACAACATATAACAATTCGGTAAGTCCTCATATGCAAATTTCGAAATTGGTCCAGATCTGAATAAACCTTATGTTCAAGTTGTTAAACAGCAAGTTAAGATGCACCAAGATGATCTACACGAAATTCTAGTCAAGTTACATATAAAGTTCATTAGATTGAGACTCGGCCTAGAAGATATGAGCAAAACAAGTTAAACATGGCATTGATGCAAAATGCACCCAAACATCAAGCAAACACACCAAAACAAGGATGCAACATGGTAATATGAAGCTACATGCAAAATCAAGCAAGTTTCATATAGAGCACACTCAAAAGCGAACAGCGGTTCAACACACACACACTATACAAGTCATAACAACAATCATCCATAACAGCAACTAGGCATCTTACAAGCATCAAAACAACAAGCTACAGACACCTCAACATAATAACAAAAGGCATGGGCATGAAGTACAGGTAAAGCATAACAAAACATGAACACTGAGCTATCTCCGAAATCACTAGAACATGCTCAAAAGGACATGGGAAGATTGCAAATAATAACAGTTTAGGACTTTGCGAAATAACATCGAGGTTGCAATGTTTAGAGCTATCAAACAACATGTTACAGGAACTTATCATGGCAAACAAAGGCATGGCATGATACTACTAAATGCATAGAACAAAAGTCCCTTCTTGACCATGAGCCAAAAGGATCGAGAAAATATGATGGCACCCATGTAAACATGGCAAGTTATATTACAGATTCATACATGGCAGGAACAACAATAAGTAGGCATGTTGGTGAGCTTGAACCACTCACCACAGAGCAATACATGGCATGGCAAGGCAACCAACAGTAAGAAGACATGTTTATGAAGCTAAGCATGGCAAGAGCAAGTTCATAGGGTGCATGGATCACTAGCAACAATCATGGAAACATTGAACTTAATGTTAACAGGCTGACAACAACATTATTTAGCAACTTTGGAGCAAGATTACAACAAGCTACAGCAGGCTATAAATGCAACCAGGGGCATGAATGGATAGAGCATGACATGTATAACAAATCATCCTTAGTGAACATCTCCAGATTATGCATAGAATGACTTGTAGCAGCAGGTTAACATAGCAACAAAATATATGAGAATCTGTCTAGGAAAGCAATGACAACAAGTACCCTACTTAGCAAGCTTGATGCACTCACACACAACTCACAAAAATACATGGATGGCACCACTGGAAAGATGGCATGGCATAGATCAAAACACATGTAGACATCAACCTCATAGGATGCACACATCAAACATGGCAAAAATGACAAATGAGCAAGTTATAACAGTTTCAGCTGATTAACATCAACATGCACTCTTCCAACAGCATTCGGGCATCAAGATGAGCTCAAATGAAAATGATGCAATGGAATGAAATGAAGTACTCGTCGAGGCGAACAATTTGACATATTACACGCACGAAGCGGAGCTACGGATGCAGAGATTGATCATGATGAACATGGCATGATAATGACAAAATATCACGGGACTTGGTGGATTTTGGAGGAAAAGTCAACCTCGTTGGATCTGGATCGGGCGGCGGATCGAGGAGGGGCGGAGCTTGGGAGAGGTCGGCGGAGCAGGCCCCGCCGGAGAGCCAGATCTGGCCGAGAGGCGGCCAGAGGCGGCCCGGCGGCAGCGATGAGAGGCTTGGAGGTGAGGTGAGCAGTGAGCTGAGTGCAAGTGCGGCCGGCGCGGTAAAGGCATGATGGCAGGAGGAGGCGAAGGCGAAGCGCGGGCCTGTGGCGGCGGCAGATCCGGCAGGAAGCGAGGATCGAGCCAGAGTGTGGCAGGCGAGCGGCAGGTGCGGTGGCGGAGGCAGCAGGCCTGGCCAGGCGTGGCGTGGCAGGCGGAAGCGCATGGCGGCAGTGTCTGTGCAGCCCGGCGGAGGCAGGCGTCCAGCCAGCGCCGTGGCCAGGTGGCGGGGCCCCGATGGGCTCGCGTGGGCCAGGGGGGAGAGCCAGCTTGGCGGGTGAGGTGGGGGCGGTTGGTTGGCTGCTGGTGGGTGGTGGCGTGGGATTCGATTCACGGGGTGAGGTGGCGGTGGGCAGCGTCCGGCGTGGGGCGGACATGTCCGTGGGAGGAGGAGTTGACTAGGGTTTGGGATTTGCGGGAATTTGGGGAGGCCACATATTTATAGGTAGAGGAGCTAGGAGAGTCCAAATGAGTGCGGTTTTCGCCCCACGATCGTGATCGAGCGACCGAGAGCATGGAGGGAGTTAGATGGGTTTTGGGCCACTTTGGAAGGGTGTTGGGCTGCAAGACAAAGAGGGCTTTACGGTTACCGGTTAACCGTTGGAGTATCAAACGACCTCCAAATGGCACGAAACTTGTGAGGCGGTCTACGGTGCTATACCAAGGCAGCAGCAAACCTCGGTCCATTCGAGAAAGTTTAACACCCGCACTGCGAGAGACAAAAGGGGGGCTTGGGAGGACATAGGAGTGCGGATTGCAAAAGCAGACAACGGGGAAAATGCTCGGATGCATGAGACGAACACGTATGCAAAATGAGATGCACATGATGACATGATATGAAATGCATATGATGACATGGAAAAATGCAACACATAAGCAAATGACATGGCAACGGCGAATAAGCTGGCGGACACAGGCGCATCGAATCCAGGCGTTACAACACTCCTCCACTAACAAGAGATCTCGTCCGAGATCTTAGGACCGAACGGAAGGGAAAAGGGATGAGGTGAAACAAGAACTCAAGAGAAGAAGCAAAGAATCGAGAGCACTCGAGAAGAAGAGAGAGCAGCGAGAATGGCGAGAATCGAAAGCTCACGGAATCGGATAGACTATGAAACACTCGTTCCGGTTAGAACGAGACAAGAAACGAATAATACTGAAAGGATTTAGGCAGCACTCCGGCTGAAACATGGGGGAATAGAACACGAGCTTGAGAGGATGGAATGATACTTGATGAAGACATGACACAAAACCTCCGGAAAGAATTGAAAGAGTTGAATGAAAAGAAAATGACAACTTGTGCCACGAATGAAAGAAAGATTAGAAGAAAGGATTGAGCGGAGTTGTTGAGAAAATCAACAACGAAAAGAATAAGCTTGTTGTGGACTTATGGATAACATCTCAAAATTATGAGGTGATAACCGACCACAAGCGGAAATGATTGGATAGCTGAGAAGAGCGAAGAAATGCAAAACTCCACTTCAAAAAGATACGGAGAATTAAATGCACTTGAGATGCAAGAAGAAAAGATACTTGAAGCTCCTCCAACAAGAATCTTGATGAGCTCTTGAAGAATGAATGAAATCATGAAGAGCCACCGTGAAGAACTCCGGTGACAAAAGGACGATGAGATCGAATGAAGGAAGAAAGAATAAGATGAGCTTTGCGATGATTTAGATGGAGGTTCCGGCGAAATGACCGAGGAAATTTGAACTCCGGAAAAGAAAAGATGAAAAGACTTGGAACTAGAATTTATTCATCAAGAACAAACTCCGAAGGAAGGGATTAATCACTTGGATGAAATAAGAATAAGATTTATTGTATGCTTATCCTTCATCAAATTAAATTGATGACAAGCAATGGATTTTGCATACTACTTATTCTTCTTGAAAAGGATTGAGAAGTGACATATCGCAAACTTGAGAAGGTCTTCATGAACCACCGGTAGGATTGAAAAGAACGAATGAATTAATATGATAACGAAGGAAAAGAATCTTGAGCGAACCACCGTAAGAATTGAAAATGGTGATGAAAGAGAATGAATCACCGGGAAGAATCAGAAGAACCAATATGCTCGAGGGGATTTAGATGCAAAAGAACAAAGAGATCATGAGCTGATTAAAGAACACTTGAACGAAGCATCGGGATAAATAGAGAATGATAACTGGAATGATGGCCTCTGGTGAAAGAAATGGAAAAAAACAACTCCTGACATGCTCCGGATGGGTAAGAAAAGAATATCTGACAAATGGAATAATTCGAGATGATAACAAGAAGCTGGAACCACGAATCTTTGGGAAAGGAGACAAGATTTAAGAGGAACTCTTCTTCGATCTTCAAATGATGACGAGAAACAGCACCAAAATTACTGACATCCTCCGGGAGAATGAAAAGCAGGAAGGTTGAGCCGACGATGAAATGATTTGAAAGAGATCTTGGAGAAGGCATGTGAGTGATGGGATCCATTCTTACGTCACACTTTGAAAGAATTTGAGAATAACTCGGGAGAATTAGAAGAGTCGGGTAAGATCACAGGAAAAAGACACGTGGGTTAGGGCCCACTAAAAGAAAACACCGTTGGAAAGGGATGTTGAGCAGATAGATGATGCACGGAACAATTGAAATATTTGAATGAGGTGACAACCTCGAATTAATTGGAACAGGCGAATCTCTGAGATGTCTTGAGCACTCGGAAGGATAAACTGGCGAGGCGAGCGAGCAAGGAGAACACTTGAGCTGAGGAAAGAATATGATCAACACGAAAAACTTGAATTGAGTCCAAAAAAAAAAAGAGATGAAGAATGATGAGCGAGGCGAGAATTCACGGTTGAAATAATTGAGGGAAGACTAAAGAGGCTCCACACGAATGAAATTGATGGTCGAAAGAGACTCAAACTCCGGGAAGAAAAAAGGGTGGGAGGCGGGAAAAACAAAGGCAACTTGGAAGGGAAACCAGCGAATATCTTGAAGAAAACACGGTTGAAATCATTGAGGAAAGAAAGCAAAGACTTTGCGAGTAGGATGGATACTCGATTACGGACTCGGTTCGACGAGAAGAAAAGGGTGGGTGGGTGGGAAAAACAAGGACAAACGAGGATTGAACTTGGCAAAGATGAAAAGAGCTGAGAGTCAACTCCCGAAAATGCAGGTTCGGATCAAAGAGAATGAGGACAACGATCGGACAAACGAAAACTGCGTGATCCTAAAGAAAAATTTGAAGGGAAGAGAGTAATTCAAAACACCTCGTCAAGATTCCTCACGAGGCGGCGAAGGGGCTGAGGAGTAAAAGAATTCCTACTCTCGATATAACTAGACTCGAAAACAGTTTTCTTCTAGACTCAACAACGGCCAAACTACGATCAATCAAGGGGCTCCTAGGGGTGGTCGAGGCTCGATACCAACTTATCACGCCCAATATCGACCCTATCCAAAAGGAACTCGAAGGTCCCACCAAGGATAGACCGCATATTGGGCAGCTTTTGCAAGGTGGATATCATTACATCAACATTACATAATAGATGGGGATACATACATAAGGCATACAATGCCACACGAATACAACATCATCATACATAAGAGCAACATCCGACTACGGATGAAACACAAGCGAAACTCAAACGACATCCACCACTGCTAGCCAGGCTGCCGACACTGGAACCTATCCCTGATCGAAGAAGCGGAAGAAGAACTCCAAAACAAGCAAACATCGCTCTCGCGTCATGATCATCGCATAACCTGTACACTGCAACTGTTGTTGTAGTAATCTGTGAACCACGAGGACTCAGCAATCCCATTACCATGGGTATCAAGACTAGCAAAGCTTAATGGGAAAGGAAGGGGTAAAGTGGTGAGGTTGCAGCGACTAAGCATATATGGTGGCTAACATACATAAATAAGGCGAGAAGAGAAACAAAGGAGCAGTCGTGAAGCTAGCAATGATCAAGAGGTGATCTGAACTCCTACTTCGTCAAACATAACCCAAAAACCGTGTTCACTTCCGGACTCCGAGAAGAGACCATCACGGCTACACGCGGTTGATCGTTTTAATTCGGATCTGGTGTCAAGTTATCTACAACCGGACATTAACAAATTCCCATCGCCACATAACGCAGGCACGG
The DNA here is from genome assembly GCA_021437245.1 of Aegilops speltoides. Lineage (NCBI taxonomy): Eukaryota > Viridiplantae > Streptophyta > Magnoliopsida > Poales > Poaceae > Aegilops > Aegilops speltoides. The sequence continues at coordinate 29,727 of JAHHZJ010002595.1, forward strand.
CTCTCGAAAGTTTATACCTGCGGGGTGTCCCAACAGCCCATGATAAGCTCTCGCGATCAGCGAAGGATATACCTTCTCCGGGAAGACCCGATCGGTCTCGGAATCGGTTTACAAGACATTTCGACAATGGTAAAACAAGACCAGCAAAGCCGCCCGATCGCCGACAATCCCGATAGGAGCTGCACATATCTCGTTCTCGAGGCAACACGGATGAGACATCCTCTGAGTAAAACCAGACCTCGAGTTTCCCGAGGTGGCCCATGATCTCTCGGTTCGGACCAACACTTAGACAAGCATTGGCCGGGGGCTAAAATAAAGATGACCCTTGGGTTAATTACTCCCAAGGGAAAGGTAGGTGGTGGTGAGGCAAATGGTAAAACCAAGGTTGGGCCTTCTTTGGAGGAGTTTTATTCAAAGCGAACTGTCGGGGGTCCCATAAATCACCCGACAGCGTTAGGAGCATAAAATCCGGGAACATAACACGGTATGGCGGAAACTAGAGGCGGCAAGAGTGGAACAAAACACCGGGCATAAGGCGAGCCTTCCACCCTTTACCAAATATATAGATGCATTAATAATATAAGAGATATTGTGATATCCCAACATAACCACATCCACCATGGAGCAATCTTCAACTTCACCTGCAACTAACAATGCTATAAGAGGGCTGAGCAAAGCGGTAACATAGCCAAACAACGGTTTGCTAGGAAGGGTGTCAAAGGTTAGAGGTTCATGGCAATTTGGGAGGCTTGAAGAGCAAATGATAGGTAGCGCAGCATAGCGATAGAGCGAAGCAACTAGCATAGCAATGATAGTAGTGAGATCGAGGTAGCGGTCATCTTGCTTGAAATCCGCAAGGAAGAAGAAGCGAGTCCATGAAGAAGATGAAGCCACGAAGGCAGACCAAGCGTGAGCGAGCGCATCCTCACGATCATAGCGAAAGCGAGAACTATCGAGAAGAAGCACACAACATAGTAAACACACCACACATGACAAGACATGATGCACAACAAGCATGATGCATGACAAAGCTACATGAAGCTACTCATGGCAAGAGATGATGCAAACAAGAACAACACATCAAGGCAAGTTTAAATGAGGCGGAAACAACATATAACAATTCGGTAAGTCCTCATATGCAAATTTCGAAATTGGTCCAGATCTGAATAAACCTTATGTTCAAGTTGTTAAACAGCAAGTTAAGATGCACCAAGAGGATCTACACGAAATTCTAGTCAAGTTACATATAAAGTTCATTAGATTGAGACTCTGACCTAGAAGATATGAGCAAAACAAGTTAAACATGGCATTGATGCAAAATGCACCCAAACATCAAGCAAACACACCAAAACAAGGATGCAACATGGTAATATGAAGCTACATGCAAAATCAAGCAAGTTTCATATAGAGCACACTCAAAACGGAGCAACAGTGCAACACACACACTATACAAGTTATGACAACAATCTGTCCAAAACAGCAACTAGGCATCTTACAAGCATCAAAACAACAAGCTACAGCATCTCAATGTAATAACAAAAGGCACGGGCATGAAGTACTGGTAAAGCACGACAAGACATGAACACTGAGCTATCTCCAGAAATCACTAGAACGTGCTCAAAAGGACATGGGAAGATTGCAAATAATAACAGTTTTAGACTTTGCAGAAATAACATCAGGTTGCAATGTTTAGAGCTATCAAACAACCTGTTACGGAAACTTATCATGGCAAACAAAGGCATGGCATGATACTACTAAATGCATAGAACAAGAGTCCCATACTGACCATGAGCCAAAAGGGCACAGAAAATATGATGGCACCCATGTGAACATGGCAAGTTATATAACAGATTCATACATGGCAGGAACAACAATAAGTATGCATGTTTGTGAGCTTGAACCACTCACCACAGAGCAATACATGGCATGGCAAGGCAACCAACAGTAAGAAGACATGTTTATGAAGCTAAGCATGGCAAGAGCAAGGTCATAGGGTGCATGGATCACTAGCAAACAATCATGGAAACATTGCACTTAATGTTAACAGGCTGACAGCAACATCATTTAGCAACTTTGGAGCAAGATTACAACAATCTACAGAAGGATATAAATGCAACCAGGGGCATGAATGGATAGAGCATGACATGTATAACAAAACATCCTTAGTGAACATCTCCAGAATAATGCACGAAATGACTTGTAGCAGCAGGTTAACATAGCAACAAAATAAAACAGAATCGATCAGGAAAACAGCAACAACAAGTACCCTACTTAACAAGCTTGATGCACTCAGCACACAACTCACAAAAATACATGGATGGCACCTCTGGAAAGATGGCATGGCATAGATCAAAACACATGTAGACATCAACCTCATAGGATGCACACATCAATCATGGCAAAAATGACAAATGAGCAAGTTATAACAGTTTCACATGATTAACATCAACATGCACTCTTCCAACAGCATTTCGGGCATCAAGATGAGCTCAAATGAAAATGATGCAATGGAATGAAATGAAGTACTCGTCGAGGCGAACAATTTGACATATTACACGCATACGAAAGCAGACTACGTATGCGAGAGATATGATGCGATGAACATGGCATGAAAATGACAAAATATCTCGGGACTTGGTGGAATTTCGGAGGGGGAAAGTCAACCTCGTCGGAAACTTCGCCGGAGAGGCGGCGGAGAGGAGAGGTCGGCGGAGCTGTGGGAGAGGTCGGGAGGCCAGGCCCCGCCGGATCTTCCGGATCCGGCCGGAGGATCCGGCGGCAGGCAGAGAGCCGGGAGATCGGCGGAAGATGGCGGCGGGAGCCATGCCTGGCGGCGGCCAGGCAGGCAGTGGCCTGTGGCAGTGAGAAATCGTGTGGCGAGGCACGCTCCTTGGAAGGAAGCCGGCGGCGAAGCGAGCGCCTTCGAGGAAAGCGGCAGGCCAGGCAGCAGCAGCGAGCGGCTGGCAGGCGCAGGCCGCGGATTCGGCGGAAGCGGCCAGGCGAGAGCTGGCCAGCGTGGCGGCAGCGTGGATCGAGCGCTGAGAGGCGGCAGGCGAGGCAGCGGGCGGCGAAGCAGGAACCCTCGATGGGCATGCGGCGTGTGGAGAGAGAGCGGGCAGGTGAGGTGGGCGCTGGTTGGCTGGGCGTGGCGAGTGGCGTGGCGTGATTCGCCGGAGGTGAGGTGGCGGTGGGCGGACGTCGGCCGTGAGCGGACATGTCCGTGGCGGGGAGGAGTTTGGCTAGGGTTTGGACTGCGGGAATTTCGGGGGAGGCCACATATTTATAGGTAGAGGGAGCTAGGAGAGTCCAAATGAGGTGCGGTTTTCGCCCACACGATCGTGATCGAAAGACCGAGAGCATGGAGGGGAGTTAGATGGGTTTTGGGCCACTTTGGAAGGGGTGTTGGGCTGCAAGACAAAAGAGGCTTTACGATTACCCGGTTAACCGTTGGAGTGCCAAACGACCTCCAAATGGCACGAAACTTGACAGGCGGTCTACCGGTGCTATACCAAGGCCGCTTGACAAACCTCGGTCCATTCGAGAAGTTTAACACCCGCACACAAGAGAGACAAAAAGGGGCAGCAGGAGGACATAGGAGTGCGGATTGCAAAAGCAGACAACGGGGAAAATGCTCGGATGCATGAGGCGAACACGTATGCAAAATGAGATGCACATGATGACATGATATGAAATGCATGATGACATGGCAAAATGCAACCACATAAGCAAAATACATAGCAATGGCGAATAAGCTGGCGGACACTGGCGCATCGAATCCCCTTACGAGGACCTTGTCCAACACTGCGTCGGTTGCCGACTCTTTGCCAATCGAGTCATATGCCCCTACCACTCTCCAAACAATCCTCATTACTTGGCCCTTAATCATGATCGGGGAATTTGGATATGGTCGGACCCCTTAAAGGGAGGCGATAAGAAAAAATTCTTATTGGTCATGGTGGACAAGTTCACCAAATGGATAGAAGCTAAACCGATCAAAGCGACCGAATCCGGACCCGGTGATAGAC